>PVKP010020414.1:0-40811 GCA_004027715.1 Plecturocebus donacophilus
GTGTCAGCTCACTGCAACCTCTGCCTCCCGGGTTCAAGCGATTCTCCTGCCTCAGCCTCCTGAGTAGTTGGGACTACAGGCACATGCCACCGCACCCTGCTAAGTTTTGTATTTTTAGTAGAGACAGGTTTCACCATGTTGGCCAGGATGGTCTCAATCTCGTGATCTGCCTGCTTCGGCCTCCCAAAGTGCTGGGATTACAGGCGTGAGCCACTGCACCCGGCCTAAAACCTATTTTAAACCTCAGTGTTCCCCAGACTTTTTGGCACCAGGGATTAGTTTCATGGCAGACAATTTTCCACAGACTGAGGTGTTGGGGTGGGGTGGGGAGGATGCAGATGATTTCAGGATGAAGCTGTTCCACCCTAGATCATCAAGCATTAGATTCACAAAAGGACTGTGCAACCTAGAACCCTCACATGCACAGTTCACAGTAGAGTTTGTGCTCCTGTGATAATCTAATGCTGCTACTGATCTGACAGCAGGTGGTGTTCAGGTGATAATGCTCGCTCACGGCCCCTCACCACCTGCTCTGCGACCTGGTCCTTAAGAGGCCACAGACCGGTACTGGTCCGTGGCCCAGAGGTTTGGTAACTCCTGTTCTACCCTGTATAAAAATAAAGACATGAATTTGATGTTAGATAATGTTGTTCAGCAGACTTTTTCTGTTGATTCTCACTTAAAGCATACATTGACTAAATGGAAATATATCATAAACTTAAAATCATAGATCCTAATTCATTCAGTCATTCATTCATTCATCTTCCCATACATTCATCCAATACTTTAATTTCTACTGTGTCCAAGGAACTGATCTGGGTTTTCTGAGTGATACAGTGGAGAATAAGATATGTGCTGTGCTCTAAGACATTTACTCAAAAAATGAATATTGTTATGTTTAAAGATTATATTATAATCCATTTTCCTGTAAACAAAAAGAAGAATGTAAAGACTTATACACTAGAGAAATAGATTCTCTCAAGTAGACATTCACAAAGGAATGTATTTTTAATTTAATCTTTTTGTGTACATGCTCACATGAATACATTTCTTCTCATACATAGTAAACATGTATCTGCGTTATGTTTACACAGATTTCAGTACACTGTATATAAAATACTTTGTCTAATAAACTTTTCAAAAGTAGGAATTTATAAAACTGTATTCTATGAAAAGTTTTGATTGTTCTAATCCAGGGCTTCTCAGCAGTGGCACTGTTGACGTTTGAGAATGGATAGTGATTTGTTGGGGGGGCCTTCCTCTTTATTATAGGGCATGCATGCGCTCTATGCACTAGAAGCCAGTGGCATCCCACCAGTATGACAATCCCTAGGGTGATAAATGACGGACAAAATTATCCACAGTTGAGAATCAGTGATCTAATGTTTCAGCTCCTAAGTCTTCCAAGAAATTCTCAGCAATTCTCTAATATCGTATACAAATATTTTACCTTTTTTACTCATCCTCAGGTTCACTGCAATTTCCAGAAATGAAAGCACTCCCAAGGAGAACATTTTAAATCTATGTGTACAATTTATGATTTATCCTATGAAACTTCAAAATCTGCAAGTGAAAGTTGTTAGAAGTCTGAGTAATGGAACTGCAAGACAAACAGTGACTTTAAAGTGCTGAAGAGAAAGTGATCTTACAAAGTACCTTAGGCTTCTCTGGTAATTTCGATATAAAACTTATCCCATGGATACATGGGATTTATTGTAAGGGAATACACACATCATTGCATATATTGATAAGTACAAATAAATCATCATTAGTGGAAGGAAACCTAGATATCAATGGGGAAAAAAATAAATGTTCACTGGCTTTTCAGCTGATAAAACAGATGTGAAGTCCCTTAAAGTTTATATCCCTTCTGTGGATTTCTTGTAGGCTAAATAACTATACCCCTCCACCAAATACTAGTAGTGTGACCTTTAGCAAATCATGTATCTGTTTCTCAAGTTTATTCACCTGTGAAGAGGGTGTAATGTTAGCAATTACCTTTATACAGGCCTAAATTAATTCATATAAAGTACTTAGAATGAATACTTGCATTCAATTTAACAATCCCTCCAACACTTTGTATTTAGAGTACTCAACGGCTGAGAACTTTCTTTGTAGAGAAGTGAAAACTCAACAGTTGGCTCTTAAAGGATTTGCTTACTCCTTTAGAAACAGTTGAGTACGTGCAAGAAGAAAATACATTATTTCATTTATTCTTTTTTTTTTTTTTTTTTTTTTTTGAGACAGAGTCTTACTCCATCACCAGGCACCAGGCTGGAGTGCAGTGGCATGATCTCGGCTCACTGCAACCTCTGCCTCCTGGGTTCAAGCAATTCTCCTGCCTCAGCCTCCCAAGTAGCTGGGACTACAGGCACATGCCACTACGCCTGGCTAATTTTTGTATTTTTAGTAGAGATGGGGTTTCACCATGTTGGTCAGGATGGTGTCGATCTCTTGACCTCATGATCCGCCCGCCTCAGCCTCCCAAAGTCATTTATTCTTAATTAGTGGCAGTCTGTGAGAAAGATTTCACAGATTTTTCTCCTCAAGGAATTAGATTAAGGAAATATCTGAGAACCCCTCAAGCCGCCCTCTGTGGGTTTCTACTCTTAGATCATTTTGAACAGGACCATTTTCCTCTTAATTTACTCTAACCATAACACTGTCTAAGACTATCACTACCTACAGCTGGAAAGGCAAGAGGGTCAAGATGCCTGAGATAGTTGGAAGGGCTTTCTGATCCTGTAAGAAAAATGTTGATTTCCAAGGAATTTTAAAACTGCAACCTAATCTCCTCATGAAACTGGGTCAAGTCCCTTGTCAAATAGAGTTATCTTGTTTTATGATCAGACTGAAACCATCCTGTTTCTTGTTCGGCCTTGCTAGGATGTTTCATGACTTGTAGTTCTTATCAACCTCCTTTAGAGTAGTCATGAAGCATCCTAGCTAGGCCAACAAGCAGGAAATTAGAATATGGAAGATACAGCTTAGAAACACGTTACATTTAAATCACAGTTCAAATATGTGATCACCTCCAGCACACGTGTGCACACACACACAAAGGCAGCTTTAAGAGATTCTACCTCTTAGAAGGATGGCTGCTAGAAGTCATAATAAGTAGGGACAGAGTCTTACAGGGACAGGGTCCTAGGTATAGTGTTGAGAAATTATACCTATAATAAAGAGAGATTTAGGGTACACAAAATCTACTAATGCCCAGGGGACATATTTTTCCTAGTTTTATAATCAGGATAATTTCCTCAAGCTCTTAGGTTCTGAGTTACCCTTCTGTGCAGGAATCTGGTATCTCCTTTTGTAGCTCATTCAGTTAAACACATTTAACTAAAAAAAAAAAATAGGTGGGCCAGGCACGCTGGCTCACGCCTGTAATCCCAGCACTTAGGGAGGCTGAGGCAGGTGGATCATGAGGTCAAGAGATCGAGACCATCCTGGCCAACATGGTGAAACCCCGTCTCTACTAAAAATACAAAAATTAGCTGGATGTGGTGGTGCGCACCTGTAGTCCCAGCTACTTGGGAGGCTGAGGCAGGAGAATCGCTTGAACCCAGAAGGCGGAGGTTGCAGTAAGCCGAGATCGCGCCACTGCACTCCAGTCTGGTGACAAAAGGTGACTCTGTTTCAAAAAAAAAAATAAATAGGTGAAAGTAGTTATTTTTCACCAAATCTGTTCAAAGGATGTTCTGATTTATCAGCTCTAATTTTTCCCATGGAAGATCCAATTATTAAACTTCTGCACTTTTCAAAAGTATTCATTAGAAGTTTCCTATATGTTCATGAAAACTTTACAGCTTTCCTCTCATACATGAAGTTAAGGTTCAGGTTTTTTCTTTAATATTTTATATGGCTTTAGAGATGGCTATTCTAAATTTGTTCACTATCATATCCTCTGTTGCCCTCTGGTAAGAACATGTGCTCACTGATCCTTTACCTACCAGAGGTTGTTGATGTAATGAGCAGCAAGGGCCCCATACAGACTCCAAGTTTGTGATTCTCCTAGAAGTCTTTAATAGCCAGAATCAAGGGAGACCAGAAAAGTCACTTAAAAGAGCTGATAATTCAATAAATGAAATACAGAGCTTTATAAATTTTAAATGATGAGAAACCCGTGTTAGGTAAACTTGATAAGTGTATAGCAAATAAGAGAATAGATAAGAAAATAAATACTTGGATATACTGATAGTATTATTTTACCATGAAAGCAACAGATTGCTTTCGATGGATAATTGAACCCATTTCTCATTACTTGCTCCAACTGAATCTGAAAGTGTGATCTTTGAATGCCATTTCTGTAAACCAAATATTCTATGTTTAAGGGAAAAGGAAGATATAGGGTGAGGGTGTTTTAACTGAGCATTTATTTTGCCAGTCTCTGTAATACGTGTTTTCCAATTATTATTTTATTTAATTGTTACATTCTGCCAGATAAGTATTACTCCATTTGTTGATGGGAATAAAGCTCAGAGAGGTTGAGAATATAGCCAAAAATTTGCACAGCAATGGTAAGACATTTTAGATTGTTGCAAAGTTAAAAAGAGATTAGAGAAATTCATCCGTTAAGTGTGTGTGGATGTTTGGGTGTGTGTGGGTGTGTAAAATAATTATGCTGTGTTCAGAAGTCTCCAGGGAAGTACTTTTAAGGTTATTAGTGGTTTTGCAAAATCAAAACAAGTGGATAGCGATTAGTGGTAGGGAGAGGACAAATAAGAGCACTAGTGATTTAGAGTATTTTGCTCTTGGCAAGAAGTCATCGATTTGTATAACGATTGAGTGGCCCTGACATGAGGTCTGGAGAGCTGTGAAATGACAGGAGTCATTACACCAGAATAGCAGATGGAATTCTCTTAGAAGTTGGCTCCTGGTTGAACAAGTGGAAAAGAGCAACATTTTCAAAAGCCCTGCAGATACTGGCGCTGCTGACGTAAATCAAAGAACAGTATATCAAGTGGTAACAAGTAGAAAATATATGTGGAGATATTTGTCTTTTCACATACATGGCACAAGACCAAAACCAAGTAACTGTTATTGGAATCATCATTGAAAATTAGGGGCATAAATGTTTAAAATAAATAAATAACACATTCATTTATTTCATTATTACACTGCTGTTATTATAACAACTTCACAGCCAGAGCACCTAAACTCTTGATGGTGAAATGACACTCATAAGGCAACACAAAAATTAAGAGAAGGACATGGGAACTCCCTGACAATGACGTACAAGTTTATTTCATGTGGCATTTGCCAGCTTGAATTTTTCTCAAGGAAGTAGAGTAAGCAAATATCTGAGAACTCCTCAAGCCATTCTCCATGGGTAAATTGTTTTGAACATGACGCCTTTCCTCTTAACTTACCCTAACCACAACATTGTCTAAGATTATTGTTACCCACAGCTGGAAAGGTTAAGAGGGTCAAGAATCCTGAGACATATTGTTTTCTCATAGATGTCACAAACGATCTAGTAAAATAAACTTGCATTAGCTCACCAACTAGAGTGTGTGGCTCAACTACTGCCTCCCCTCCCAGACATACATGTGTAGAACACACACACGCGCACACACACACACACACACACACACACACACAATGCTTAGGGCTATAACATTGCCTACACTCATGAGTCTAAAATACATTCCTAGAACTAGATTTTCTTAGTTAAACAATTTTGTCATTTTAAAAATCTTGAAAGGGTGTACCAGTTTATACCTCTTGTGCGTGTGTGTGTTTATGTGTGTGTGTGTGGTATATTCCTGTTTTATTCTGTTCATATAATGTATAAAAATGATGATCGATTTTGAAAATTTAAACCAATCTAGCATTTCTGAATAAACTTTACTTGGTCACAGTGTATTGTGCTTTACATATATTGTTAGATTTGATTTGCTATTTTTTTAAGGATTTTGCATCTACAGCATATTTATGAGGGATATTGGTATGTAGCTCTATTTTATTTAGATATAATTTTCTGGTTTAGAATCAGGATAACACTGGTCTTATTGAAGTTGCAGTGTGTTCTTTATTTTCTCAAAGGATGATATTGGTATTACTTCTTCATTGTATAAAGTTTACCAAAAAGCAATCTGGGCCTGAAGTTTTCTTTGTGAATCAGTTTTCACTTACAAATGTAATGCTTTTAGCTGATAAAAGGCTGCTCAGGTTTTCTATTTCTCCTTCCAGCTTTGGCAATCTGTGCCTTTCCAAAAGTTTGTCCATTTTGTACAGTTTGCCAAGTTATTGTCATAAAGTTGTCAAAATATTATTCTTCTAATCCCTGAAGCATCTGTAATCATGGCTCATCTTTCATTTGTTAATATTGGTAAATTGGTCATTCATGACTTCTTGTTCTTTTTTTTTTTTTAAGCCAATCATAGGAGCAATTCCTGTGAGAGAATAGGAAGAGGGCCAGGTAGAGCTATCTGATTGCAATATAATTCTGACCCTAAAAGAAGGAAAAAGGGAAAGAAGGTTAGGGAAATCTCACAGTCGAAGGAAAGTTTGAAAAGTTTGAAAGTTTAGCAAAGCCATCAGGGAGTCATTAATCAGAAACCAACTGGCAGAAGAGACCCATTTGTCCCCCAAGTAGCGAGTCTTAGTGATCAGTCATGAGCTAGGTGCAGCCTGCAGGAACTGTGGCTTCCCTTGATGTGATCATGGAGATTCAACTAGCAGCAACTAAGCTCTCTACAGAAAGAAGGCTGGAGGCACATTCTCTCCTGTGCCTTCTTAACATCGTACATTCTCAGTGCCTTCCTGACTACTCTAGCTCACAAAGATGGCCAGGGAATACTTACTGATTTAATGAATCCACTGCATTCCTTAGCAGTTAGTAGTCTCTGGCTTACATTTGTCATTTGCCATAGACAGAATTACCTTGTATTCTAGTTCTGTTTTTATGTTTATATATCCAGGTTATATTGAAAGCCCTGCTTCATCAAGATTATTTTTTACTAACTCAGAAACTTTATTAATTTGTTGGTTAGCAGTCTTCCTAGGTATGCACAAAAGGAAAATAAAAATAAGATTATGGTAACTTCCAGCAATAATTTACTTAAAAATAAACAGTTTAAAGTTATTAAGGGCATGACATGGAAAATGTCACTTATCTATTTATTCAACAACAAATACTTATTGAGGATCTGTTGTGTGCCAGGCATATGCCCAGTGAGGGTATCATGATAATGAATAAGACCTGTAAGCCAGTTGTCATTTTGCTTATAAGTTTTTAAGACAGACACACAATAAACACATAAGTACATAAAAAAATATGTAGAAGCACTAGGGTTAGAAATGTACCAAATAATAGCTCCCTGAAATTTTATTTATTCTATGTAATTGGTTAGTATTAGGAAATTGAAGCATGCTCATATAAAAGATAAGCTTAATATAAATTATCACAAAATTCTAAGTTGAGAAATCAATAAGTAATGGTCACATTTTCCTTCCAGATAGAGAAACCAGGCTGTCTTCTTAGAACGTTTCCAGAATTGCATCTGTCACAGAGCCTTTGCACCCTACATGAGATAGAGATATCTATAAAGCTTTAATAGAATCAGATTGATTTATTATTTTATTTACTCAGTCTGTTTTTCCATGTTTCATTACTTAGTTCCTGGAAACACAAAGGTGAAGAAGACGTATTCCATATTCATAATTGTTCAACCACATGAGTGAATCTAGTATCTTGTGTTTATTTGCAGTTTATTACCATTTTCCCAATATGTCAGTACTTTAACAGCTGTATATACAATGCTGGCAACAAGTCTGGTGATGGGGAATTATAAATGAATAAACTACACTTTTCTCAGCCTCAAAAACTGTGTGAAATTAGGTAAGAGTTCTAATAGAAAATGTTTATGAATCTCTTGTGGATATCTTATACAACTTTACGTTGTAGTCTGAAAAAAATTAAGCTTTCAGTTTATAATTGAAAAATATCTCCAAGTTAGTTATACACAGTTGTTTACTTTGGAAAACTAACGTAGTAGATATGAAATAGTTTTTGTTTTTCTTTTAGGAAAGTCTTAATAGACATCGATACTTGAATTCTTTATTTCCCAGTGAAAATTCAACCGCCTTCTATGGAATAAATCAGTTTTCTTATTTGTTTCCTGAGGAGTTTAAAGGTATGGTCTTATGGTGCTATTGGGTGATTTCCTGATTTTAACTTGCTTGTTTAACTTTTGATAAATATTTAATTTTAAATCTAATAAATTGAGTAAAAGTTAACATTTATGAAATATTTACCTACTAAGTGTCAGGCATGTACTATGTGCTCACATAAGAAAATAAATTCATGGCTGCTCTCTTCTAATTATTGCTTAAGAAATAAATATTATCATCATGAACATTTCTATGTAGCTATAAACGACAATTGTCTAATCACTTCTGCAGTTTTCTAGTGCTATTTCTGTTCAGGATGTGCATGGTTCCATGGGTTATAATAGAATCAATGATATCATTTATATTCATTTTTATTACTGACCTGGTTCTATCAAACAAGTCATTTTATGTATCAACTCCAGCCTTATTGTAGGAATTCTCTTTTGTAGTTATCAATTGAATGCATTTTATGTTATAGAAAAGCACAAAGGCAAATCTAAAATGGCAGGTCTAGTAGAAGGCTACCATTTCCTCTTGAAAAGTTTCTCCCAAAGAATCCCAAGAGTTCCCCCTATAATATAATAATGGTTATCTTTTCATTATATGTTTCTACTCAGCCATTTATTTAAGAAGCAAACCTTCCAAGTATCTCAGATACTCAGCAGAAGTACATATGTCCATCCCCAATGTGTCTCTGCCATTAAGATTTGACTGGAGAGACAAGCATGTTGTGACACCAGTGAGAAACCAGCAGATGGTAAGTTTAAATCCCTTTTCTTTTTTAATCATCTAAGCATTGAAAGGCACCTCTGAGATCAAGTTTAATCAAACTTGTAATGGAACCCATCATTTCTCTAGGAAAATCACACCTCGGTCATCCAAAAATGACAATGAAAGGAGAATCACTGGAGGAATGGGAGGCAAATGTCGAAGTCCTGACTTTTATTCCTGAAGATAAACCTTCCTTGCTGTATTCTCTTACTAATTGCCATTGCCACTAACACATACACTCAGGGATACTTCCCAGTAGCTATATCCCAGATATCAAGCTCTCTGTACAATAGCAGATAGAAGGCTGGAGAAGGTAAACATGAGCACTAAAAGCTTAAATGGTTCAAGGAAAAAAAGGTGAAAATGTAAAATGAAAACTGATAAATTTACCAACATGTGGCCAAATCTCCTGGGTTCTCAAGTCTGATCTTGCAAGCTCTATCAGAAAACCTGCCCCGCCTTCACAGGATCATATATCTTTTAATCTGTAGGCCTTAAAAGTATAGTCAGTAGTCAGTTCAGCTATAACGTGACACATTCATTCCAGAAAATCACTGCCTATGCAGAATTGAGCAGTAATATGACAAGGATTATGGGAGAAATAAGGTTAGGTCATGCTATTTAGGAACTTAGTCAATGACATATTTTTTTAAAAGACAGAAAACTAATAAAGACAGTAGAACGGTTTTACACATGCATACTGATTAAGAAATATGTAAGTACTGCAATAAATATAGCAATTTACCTTGAAGAAAGACTCAAAGTGTGCTGAGGACATGGGAGTTGGAAGGGCTACAGCTTGTGAGTTATTATGAAGTGATGGAAGGAGGGACCTTTGAAATAGGAAGGAAAGTGATAAGAACAGATGTGGAGGCATATGACCCATAATGCATGTAGTGAATCCTCCTAGCTGGCAGATGTTTGAGGGGTGTGTGCATGCTTTGCTGACATCCCCTACCTGTCTGCACCCTCCACTGTTGGCATAGGGAATGCCTGCCAACTAGAGAAAGTCAAACTCCTAACCAGAAGTGGATAGTCTCAATTTGTCTGCAGTGGAAACCTCAACAGGTCATTCAGTCTTCCCTTGTATGGAAAATGTTTTGGTCCCGGCAGTTCTTAGTCAGTGTCTAGTTAGAATGATTTTTGCTTCTCAGATTCTATATTTATTTTTGTGCATTAAGTTTTACCACCAAATCATTGGCTTTATTGCTGGATTTGTAATAATGTGAATTAGCCATAAATCCAACCTTCCAAAAATTATCCACTGTGTAATAAAGAGGGAACTTTTTAAAATATATATTATATACATATATTTTTTTCTTTTATTATTATTATACTTTAAGTTCTGGGGTACATGTGCAGAATGTGCAGGTTTGTTACATAGTTACACACGTCCCACGGTGGTTTACTACATCCATCCCCCCATCACCTACATTAGGTATTCCCATAACGTTACCCCTCCCCAATCCCCTTGCTATCCCTCTCCTAGCCCCCCACCTGCCTAAAGAGGGAACTTTTAATTAGGCATCTTTAATTAAAGGAATATATGAGAGATTTTCTTCTTTTTATGCAGAAACTGCCCTTGTTGCTTGACTAAAGATGGCTATAGGGGTGGTGTCAGCCACCTGTATTCACCTTTGTCAAGGTTTGGAGACCCTGCTATAGTAGGGTCTTAGTAAAACCCTTAGTGAGTGTTTTTACTATGCCATAGACACTAGAGATATAGATAGACCTTTAAAAAAGTACCTAAAGCCATTAAGTTGCCCAAAGCTTAACTCCGCAAAGATATCCAGTTGTCCTCATTCCTTTTTTTGGTCTAACTCTGCCACACATGGCCCTCTGGTTAAGTCAATTTCATCCTATCTCAAATCCTCCTCTCCTCTGCCTTTTCTGTGAATCCTTGTTTTTAATATGTGATCTCCCATTTCCTCTGTCTACTCTCTTTCTTTCCTTTTATTCTTTTGTTTTAGTTTGTCAAGTAAAAGCAAGTTCATAGATCCACAGTCAGCATGATTGGCAGCCAATACTGGAGTCATGACGAATATGGGTTTATGTCCTTAGGACATTTCATGTGCAGCCACTATAAGCATACTTACTAGGTACATGTGGCATCTTTATAGCCTAAAAAGTAATTCATTAATCTCTTATCTCTGTCAAATAATGAGCAGAACATACATCTTTTCCCTCCTCACCCTTAGGCTGGAAGTGATGTATGACCGTTGAAACAGAGTGTCCTAAGAAAAGCAAGGGGGATTGAAGGATAGGGTGGGAGTCAGCACATGCTCTCCAGCAGAAAAGCCCCTTACAAGGAGAAGTCACATATTCACTGAACTGAACAGTCTTTTAAAAGAGCATCAAATAGTCCAAGTATTTCCTCAGTCTCTAAATACTAAATTTTTTCTTGCATTGCCAAATTTAGAATAGTAATAATGCTAACAACATGAACTAATAATTAAATGATGCTCAAAAGAGACTTTTGGTTTTCTTTTTTTTTTTCACTTTAAAAATCTAGAGGATAGGCATATAAATTCTGTAGGTTTCCAGAATCTGGAAACCTTACTTGATTTGATAACTTGTTATACTGAGAGACGTTGGTAAGTTGATTTAAACCCTGTGTATACTACCCCTTGTTCTGTTTTTAAACAGTGTGGAGGATGCTGGGCCTTCAGCGTGGTGGGAGCAGTGGAATCTGCATGTGCGATAAAAGGGAAGCCGCTGGAAGACCTAAGCGTACAGCAGGTCATTGACTGTTCGTATAATAACTATGGCTGCAACGGAGGCTCTACTCTAAACGCTTTGAACTGGTTAAACAAGGTGACTAGTCTCTCAGCCTTTTAAACTCTGTATTTCCTTTTTTGCTTGTTTACTGTGTGTTCAAAATTCAAACAATTTGCTTGCATATATTAAATAATGTTCCCTCATTAAGAAATGTAGATGAGCGAAGCTTGAAGTAATCAGAATATTTAAAAATGAATCACTTCCAGGCAAATCAGTTGTCAAGAAATCAAAAGGGAAGAAATCTGAAGTCTGTCTTCAAAGAAATAATTATATTTATTTCTTAACTTTTTAAATATGTAAATGCTTTTTTGCAGATCTGAATATCTCATAATGCCCCAGAAAGATGAAAATATGTGATTTTTTTTTATTTTCATAGAATTTCTGAATGTTAAGGTTAAAAGGGACATTAGAGACTAACTAATTTTGCGGCTCTTTTTTTTTTTTTTTTTTTTTTTTTTTGAGATAGAGTCTCACTCTGTCGCCCAGGCTGGAGTCCAGTGGTGCTACCTTGGCTCACTGTAACCTCCACCTCCTGGGTTCAAGTCATTCTCCTGCTTCATGCCTGTATATATATATGTATATATTTAGTACAGATAGGGTTTCACCATATTGGCCAGGCTGCTCTCGAACTCCTGACCTTGTGATCTGCCCACCTCAGCCTCCCAAAGTGCTGGGATTACAGGTGGTGAGCCACCGCACCCAGCCTGTAGCTCTCTTTAAGAAATGAGGCCTGAGAGGTGAGATCATGTTGCCAAGTCAGTTGCACCTTCATTCTCCAGCCTCCCACAGTAGGGCTTTGTTCAGTATACCACAGTGTCCCTCAGTGTTCCTAGGACTCACCCTGACAGTGTCCCAGATCAGAAATCAACTGCATGAAATTTGCCATTGAGGGTGCTATTAGCTTCTGTAAAATGTCATCAAGCCAGAGCTTCCCAAACCTGAATGCTCTTCCATTATCCATTGATTGCATTTTTAATTACATATTCCAGGAGCTACACACTATAGACAACAATGAATTGTGAGTCTCCTCCCTTTTATTAGCCTAGCATTCAAAAAGGGAGGATTCTGTACAGACAACTATAAGGTATTTGATACATACTGTATGAATGGCATGAAAGTGAAGTGATAGAAAGAATGCTTGGCTTAACCATTGCTGGTGTATAAACCACTGAACGGAGTCTGGTTGGCAGAACCAGAAGCCCTGGGAGGAAAGTAGCTGCCCTATTTCACCATCGGGAGAATCATGATATGACTGTTACCAGATTCCCGGGCGGGGGGGGGCGGGGGTTTACAAAAGGATGCTATAAGATAAAGAGAAGTAAGGGAGAAGGAAAGATATTGACTCTAAATGTCTAGGATATCCAGAATAAGCACCAAGGATATGGTTTATAATACTAAAAACCCAAAGAATCATCTTGGGCACAATAACTAACGCCTGTAATCCCAGTATTTTGGGAGGCCAAGACGGTAGATTTCTTGACTCCAGGAGTTTAAGGCCGGCCTGGGCAACACAGTAAGACCCTGTCTTTACAAAAAATACCAAAAATCAGTCTGGCGCGGTGGCTCATACCTGTAGTCACAGCTACTGGGGAGATGGAGGTGGGAGGATCACTGGAGCCCAGGAGGTGGAGGTTGCAGTGAACCAAGATAGAGCCATTGCACTCCAGCCTGAGTGACAGAACAAGACTCTGTCTGGAAAGAAAAAACAAATAGAAAAAGAAAAAGCAAGGAATGCAACGTATATCCACATGATGCAGGTGTATGAAATTGAACCTGTTTTGACACAGTGAAGTAAGTTATATTTGATTTATAAAACAATTGACAGTAAACATTTTTGGTGATTGTTTTCTTTTAGATGCAGGTAAAACTGGTGAAAGATTCAGAATATCCTTTTAAAGCACAAAATGGTCTGTGCCATTACTTTTCTGGTTCACATTCTGGAATTTCAATCAAAGGTTATTCTGCATATGACTTCAGGTAAAGATCTTATTATATTATGCTTTTCTTTATATATTTTTAAATTATGACCTATTGACTAGTTAATTTGATTGAAGGCATCACTGCATACTCTTAATCATTGTAAAACCTACTTTTTTCTAGAGAGACTAGCAATTACAATGGAATGTTGTAAATGTTGCTTCTTAATTATAATCTACTTATTTTTCCAAGTGTGGTTACCATAGAAATAACAAATTTAAATTCTGTTTAAGGTATAATGTTTATGTGTATTTATGTGTTATATTTTATTACACTTATACTATAAATTATAATTAGTGCATACCACCTTCATCTTATCAAATTTAGATGTTATAATACTATTAGCATATTTCAACCTTAACAGTGAGTTCATCCAGAATTGCTATGTATATACTCTGCAACCAGTATCAAGCAGGCTACATATCAGGAAGCATATTTTGAACACCCTCTATGTTCTTTGCGTTTTTCAAGACATCAGCCATTTGAAAACCATAACACAAAACTTCAGATTAGAAACAAGAGGGAAGCATATACTACTGAGGATAAATTATGTGATACACACTAGAAGCATGATGGGAATGCAGGGGTAGATAAAGACAGGCTGAGGACAAGGACTTGTGTTGGAATTGAAGGGCAGGGTAACTTTTGATGGTTTCAGGGAGAACAATCATTAAAAATGCTTTCAAAATACATGAAAAACACAAAGCTGGCTGGAGAATCATCATGACCATTCGATGAAGTGCAAAATGGAGGCCCAACTGACTCCTGGCTTAATTAAGAAAATATGTGATGGGAACTTTGCAATCTTTTGAAATAGAGAAAACAGAGGAACTAAATTAAATTTGGATAAGGTAACAGAATGCCCTATGAATTACTGGTCCTGAATATAAAAGAATCCCTTGATCCAGATGGTATCTACCCATGGGATATGAAAGAAGCCAAGAGTGAAATTGCCTCCTTGAGCAAAATGTACCTGTTTAAATGAGCCTAAGTGTGCCAGAGAACTGGCAGGTTGTCAACACAGCTCTGGTCTGCAACAAGGGTCCTCAGGGTGACCCTAGGAACCATATACCAGACAGCCTTAATTCCACAGCTGGGAGGCTACATAGGATTTATAATAAAATGTGCAGGGTCACTGAGCACCTTAGTCAACATCTCCTTTGGGGGTAAAGGTAATGTGCTTTCTAAAATGAGAAAGTATGCTCTATAAACTGTGAGTTCCTTGAGAGTATAAAGGAATGATGTGTACAAGAAATACCTAGATTTTCGAAATATCATTAAAAGGGATTAAGGGAATCCCACTTCACGGTAGGAAATTGAAAAAAAAAAATTAAGAAGAAGCAAAAGAATAATAGGCATTAGTCTGAATTAAGGGAAAAGAGAGAATGCAGGAGTTACGGGCAGAGGTCCCAATCAAACTCTCTTGTTTATATTGAAGATTGCCTCTAACAGTACATTGCTAAGCTGACAACATTTGACTACAAGAAGATCTTTCTTTGATTCATTTATTCATTCAAAATATTTACTGACTTTTTTTTACATTCTGGGGATTTAGCATAGAACACAACAGACAAAAACCTTGCCCTCATTAGTGATTGAGACAGACAGTCAACAACAAAAAAATAAAAATATGTATGGCATTTTAGCTGTAATAATTTCCAAAAAGAACAAAAGAAAACAGCGTGAAGAAGAGGAAAGACCTGGTAATAGGGGGAGTATACAATTTGAGAAATAGTGGCCAGCAAGGCCTCCCTCACTGAAAATGTTGTGTTCAAGTGAAGACTTGAGGAAGTGTGTGGACTTAACCATGCATCTAGGGGAACTATGTTCCAAGCAGAGAGACTTTAAATGCAAAGATAGTGAGGCAGAAACATGTCTGGCCTGTTAGAACAATGATGGAGCCACTGTGGCTGTAGTGTGGAGAAGAAAGACAAGAGTAGTAGGAGATGAGCTGATACTGTCCTGTGTTAGTCTGTTTTCATGCTACTGATAAAGACATACCCAAAACTGGGAAGAAGAAGAGGTTTAATTGGACTTATAGTTCCACATGACTGGGGAGGCCTGAGAATCATGGTGGGAGGCAAAAGGCACTTCTTACTTCGTGGCATCAAGAGAAATTGAGGGAGAAACTAAAGCTGAATCCCCTGATAAACCCATCAGATCTTGTGAGACTTACTCACTATCATGTCAATAGCATAGGAAAGACTTGGCTCCCATGATTCATTACCTCCCCCTGGGTCCCTCCCACAACATGTGGGAGTTCTGGGAGATACATTTGAAGTTGAGACTTGGGAGGGGGCACAGCCAAACCATACCATTCCATCCCTGTTCCCTCCAAATCTCATGTCCTCACATTTCAGAACCAATTATGCCTTCCCAATAGTCCCCCAAAGTTTTAACTCATTTCAGCATTAACCCAAAAATCCACAGTCCAAAGTCTCATCTGAGACAAGCCAAGTCCCTTCTGCTTATGAGCCTGTAAAATCAAAAGCAAGCTAGTTACTTCCTAGATACAAAGGGAGTACAGGTATTGGGTAAATACAGCCATTCCAAATGGGAGAAATTGGCCAAAGCAAAGGGGTTACAGGGCCCATGCAACTCCAAAATCCAGCAGGGAAGTCAAATTTTAAAACTCCAAACTGATCTCCTTTGACCTCAGATCTCACATCCAGGTCATACTGCTGCAAGAGGTGAGTTCCCATGGTCTTGGGCAGCTCTACCTCTGTCCTTTGCAGAGTACAGCCTCCCTCCTGGCTGCATTCATGATCTGGCATTAAGTGCCTGTGGCTTTTCCAGGCACATGGTACAAGCTGTCAGTGGATCTACCATTCTGGGGTCTGGAGGACAGTGGCCCTCTCCTTACAGCTCCTCAAGGCAGTGACCCAGTAGGCACTCTGTGTGGGGGTTCTGACCCCACATTTTTCTTCTGTACTGTGCTAGCAGAGGTTCTCCATGAGGGCCCCACCCCTGCAGCAAACTTTTGTCTGGATATCCAGGCATTTCCATTTATCTTATGAAATCTAGGTGGAGGTTACTTTAGTCCTTAACTTCTGTGCACCCACAAGCTCAGCCCCACTTGGAAGTTGCCAAGGCCACAGCCTGAGCTCTATGTTGGCCCCTTTCAGCCATGGCTGGAGCATATGGGAAAAAGAGCTCTAAGTCCCTAGGCTGCACACAGCACAGGGACCCTGGATCTGGCCCATGAAACCACTTTTTCCTCCTGGGCCTCTGGTCCTGTGATGGGAGGGGCTGCTGTGAAGGTATCTGACATAACCTAGGGACATTTTCCCCATGGTCTTAGGGATTAACGTTCGGCTCCTTGCTACTTAGGCAAATTTCTGCAGCCGGCTCAAATTTCTCCTCAAAAAATTTATTTTTGTTTTCTACTGCATCATCAGGATGCAAATTTTCTGAACTTTTATACTGTTTCTCTTTTAAATTGGAATGCTTTTAACAGCACCCACGTCACCTTTTGAATGCTTTGCTGCTTAGAAATGTCCTCTGCCAGATACCCTAAATCATCTCTCTCAAGTTCAAAGTTCCGTCAATCTCTAGGGCAGTGCAAAATGCCACCAGTCTCTGCTAAAGCATAACAAGAGTCACCTTTGCTCCAGTTCCCACAAATTCCTCATCTCCATCTGAAACCACCTCAGCCTGGACTTTATTGTTCATATCACTATCTGTATTTTGGGCAAAGCCATTCAACAAGTCTCTAGGAGGTTTCAAACTTTCCCACATTTTCTTGTCTTCTTCTGAGCCCTGGAAACTGTTCCAGCCTCTACCTGGTACCCAGTTCCAAAGTCATGTCCACATTTTCAGATATCTCCTCAGCAACACCCCACTCTACTAGTACCAATTTACTGCATTAGTCAATCTTCATGCTGCGATAAAGACATACCCGAGACTGGGAAGAAAAAGAGGTTTCATTGAACTTATAGTTACATGGCTGGGAAGGCCTCAGAATCATGATGGGAGGCAAAGACATTTCTTATATGGCAGTGGCAGGAGAAACTGAGGAAGCAGCAAAAGGATAAACCACTGATAAAACTATAGATCTCATGAGACTTATTCACTATCATGAGACTAGCATGGCAGAGACTGGCCCCATGATTCAATTACTATGCCCCTCCGCCCACCGCCAGCAGGTTCCTCCCACAGCACATAGAAATTCTGGGAGATTCAATTTGAGACTTGGATGGGGACACAGCCAAACCATATCAGTCCCCAAGCCATAGCCTCAGAGCAGGGTATTAGAAGAATGGCCTTGGAGATGAGAGATGAGGGGTATATACAGATTAATACTGCTCACAGAGCAAAGAACCCTACATAGTTTTTTACTGGAGAGGAGATAAGAGAGAAGGGAGTCTAGGAGGATTCCAGGCCTTTTGATATGAATGACTGAAAAATAGAATCACCATTAATTAAACATGAAAGTCTAAGACAGGAATAGATTTAGAAGGAAATAGCAAGAGTTCAGTTGGAACACATAGAAGGTGATCCCAGGAAAGATGGTAGTGGTGTGGGGAAATGAGAGAACTGGAGCAGCAGCGTTTCTTGATTAAGCTAATTATTGCTATGGCTAACCTTGTGCTTAGTCCTACTAGGGAACTCTGGTGGCCAGGGACAAATGTGCACTTCAGTGCCATCCCACCCAAGTTGATGATTGTTGTCTTCCCTGATTCGTTAGTTGAGGGGTAGCTGGGGATACAGATGGGGACAGACCTTGCTTTCCTGGTTCTATGAGGGAAAGTCCTCAGGGAAAGAGCTGCAGGATCACATTGTTGCAAGTTGGGTGAATGTGCATTGCAATGGTGACAGAGGATGTGTGAGGGTCTTCCAAAGCATTTGCTATAACTGGGCACAAGACCTGGTCCTTTTTACTTCAGTAATATTATTTCCATGTAAGGTGGATGCCTGAGACTCAGGGAGAGCCATACAGCTAGTAAACTGTGAAGTCGGATCAGAACTCACATCTGTTGAACTCCAAAGCCTGTGCTTTTACGCTTTTACTCCTAAGACTATTGGTAAGATCATGAGGTCTTAGGTTTCCAGCCAAGTACTCCTTAATACATTATACAGAACCTGAAAATATCTAAGAAGGGAAAAATCCTCTAAAACATAAAAACATAACCTTATTTTAAAGCAAAATGACCATTCCTACTCAGGGTTCTTCATGAATTTTTATCAGGCCCCAGACATTTCAGAACTCAAACTGGAGTATGAGAATGAGTATGTAAATAAACAAAAAGAGTAGGAACCTATTACATAGAACAATAGTCAGAAAAATTCAGACACAGTATAACACATTGAATTCTAGGGAAGATGAGATGGATTTAAATCTACATCTTCAAGTGTCAGTAACAGATCAGACTTGCCTTAATCACTGCATCTTGATGACAATAAAATTTAGGAAAATTTTTCAAAGACTGTAGGTTTTGGAAATTATTAATCTGTGAAATGAATAATAAGCTCATAGAATCAATGTTTGATAATAAACAATTAACAATATACATGTTGATAATAGTTCTATATTGGGCTAATAATGGAAATTAAAATGCTGTCTAGAGTATATTTGAACTCCCTAAAAGCTGACATCTTTCTGAAAGACAAATGATAGCAATACCACTCAATTCTGCTTATGAATGAGGCTTGTCATTCTGTTTCTTACTTCTAATTTTGATATCTTCAGCTCTGGCTCAAATCAGGGATTATTACTAAATTTTTTTTTTTTTATTCTGCAGTGTCAGTTACCCTTTGCATTCTAAAAATGATTCTCCTTCTTGATCTTTCTGCTTTTCTCCTGGTTTTGCTGTAACTGGATCTTTGATGGGATGAATTTCCAGTAATCCTTTTGTTATCTTAAATTGATAGAGACAACTGTGTTCTGGTTGCTACAGAGATTATTATATACATCATACTTAAATCACGGAAGAGTCAAATAATTTTGATACAGTAAGATATACTTTATATACTAAATCCTATGGGGAACAAAATTAATTATTAGATGACTTAGAAATTAGAGAAATAAATAACCTATTGTAAACACGGAGTATAACTTATTTATGTGCTGGGTGTGCTACATAATTTATGCTTTGCAAATTACATCCTATAATTTTATCCTAGTATGATAAAATTATATCCATATGATTCTGCATAGTAGGTTGAATGGCTGCAGTACATAGTTGGAATTCGAACCCAGGTGTAGGATAATTAAAAATCTATAACCTATCATGATGCCTTTTAAACGTTTTATAATTTGAACTGTCTAATCTTAGTTAATATGAACAGTTTTACAGTAGCAAAAATTAGAAATATCTGCTTATAAATCTCAAAAAAGCAGATATTCATGTTAATATGTAACATGAATAAATGTATAAAATCAATATGTAGTTTCTATTTCAATAAATTACATTATTATGCATTCAACTTTTTCCTCCTCTGTGGACAACATATTCCCTCTTAGAAACTGGTCTCCAGCTGGTCATCATGAAAGATTATTTACTCTTTCAAGCCACTAATTCACTACTGGCTTACTATAGCAGTAAACTACCAAATGCTATCTTAATGGCTTGAACTATTAGGAACTTGGTTTCAGTATCCTTCATCCACAAAGCTGACCTTTGAAAAATGTAAATAATGATTTGATCACTCACTTGTAAGATCGATGAAGGACAAATGTTGTGTAATATGAGACTTTCTGTCCATGTGTAAAAGCAATAACTGTGTATTTTGCAACCTTTACAGCTAACACCTAGTTCTCCTGGCATCTTAACATTTCTTCTCTTTTTAAAATATTTTGCTTAACATGTTTTCTATTGTAGAATTATATTAGCCACCTTTGAATAGCTCTTCCCTCTAATTTCTGTATTTGACAGTCACTAATGTAAGTTAGTCTCTTGATTCTCACGGTGTGGCAGAGATGGCCTCCAAATATCCAGTCTTTCCACTTTCCTCATTAAAAGAAGCCCTATATCTTAACTACTTTCCAGCCAGCTACAGAACTCATTCCCTATCTTCTTTTAAGCTAGACGTAGCCATATGACTGAGTTCTGGCCAATGAGATCCGTGAAGATATATGTGGAAGTGTTGTGTGTTATTTCCGGGAGTCTTCTCAACAGAGATGTAGCACTTCTCCTGTCTATTTCCTGCTGTCTTAAATATGTGTTAAATGGCTGGAGTCCCAGCAGCCATCTTGGACCAGGAATGGACCTTGAAAATGGAAACCTTTGTATAGCAGCACAATAATAGAGAAAGGGCCTTGGGTTCCTGATCTCCTGAAACCCTATCCCAGTCCTAGACCGCCAGTCTCTCAGACTTAGCTTCCATTGTTTATGTCCTTTGTAACTGAAACCAAACCTACTCAGAGTCATACACAGATTACATAGATCATTTTTATTTTTACCTTAAAAACTAAATTTTCTAACCAAATATTTCTTTTTTTCATAGTAACCAAGAAGATGAAATGGCAAAAGCCCTTTTTACCTTTGGCCCTTTGGTAGTCATAGTAGATGCAGTGAGCTGGCAAGATTACCTGGGAGGCATTATACAGCATCACTGCTCTAGTGGAGAAGCAAATCATGCAGTTCTCGTAACTGGATTTGATAAAACAGGTAAATGCTGATAACACTCAGTTGATTGCTTTCCAGCTTGGACGCTGATTGCAAAATGATCACCTTCCTGTAGAATGTTGAAAATTGGTTCTGTTATGGCTAAGTCCTTATAAAACTTTCACAACTTCTCAACAATCTTATAGGTATCAATGTCATGTCAGATTTTTACCTGTCAGTTTTTGGGTGGATATCTTGTTAAAATGATGATAATTTTGTCATTATAAAACTGCATGTGGAATATTTAGAATAATTGTTGGAAAAAGGTAAGTGCATATTATTTTATCATAGGTACCTAACAATTCTTTGTTTCTTTTTCTGATTACTTGGAAATGAATGTTTCTTTTCATTTTATGCAGTCCCTGCATTAAGGGAAATGAATTCAAACATCTATTTCTACTGATTGGAGTGCATCCCTAAGTACTGCTTTGGTTTATTTAGTTAAAATAAAGTAGGTTAGTCTGGGCACATAATCTTAGCATTGGAAGGCCGAGGCCAGCAGATCACTTGAAGTCAGGAGTTCAGGACTAGCCTGGTGAACATGATGAAACCCCGTCTCTACTAAAAATACAAAAAATTAGCCGGGCATGGTGGTGGGCGCCTGTAACCCCAGCTACTCTGGAGGCTGAGGCAGGAGAATCGCTTGAACCAGGAGGCAGAGGTTGTAGTGAGCCAAGACCATGCTCCAGCCTGGGTGACGGAGTGAGGCTGCTTCTCAAAATAAATAAATAATAAAATAATTTAAGTTACCATTACATGACTTTTTAAATCTTTTTCTTAGAGCTACTATCCTTGTCAAGAATCCAACTTAAAGAAACTTACACTTTCATAAGAAATTCGAGTTTTCAGGGTTTGTTACCATTTATGTTTCCTGGTAGGTAGTACTCCGTATTGGATTGTGCGGAATTCCTGGGGAAGTTCATGGGGAGTAGATGGTTACGCCCATGTCAAAATGGGAAGTAATGTTTGTGGTAAGTCATGAATTTGTGTTTAAAAGCTCAAGATAAATATTAAGGAACTTATTTGAATACATTAGAGTTACGTATACTCAAACCACTTTAGCAGTAATAATTTTTGTCCTTTAACCAAATGATAAAAAACAGTGTTTTACAAGCAGACCTGTTGCACATATTTGTATCTGAAAAAGGAAGAGGGACCTCAGTAAAAAATGTATATTACATATATATCTCAAAACATAAGGTAATAATTTACTAAGGTTACTTTAAAAAATAAATAAACACACAGCTTAGGAGACTGAACTCCTCCAGAAATGTCTTCTTGTTCCAAATTTACATTTCATTACTATGCATTTTTCTTAATGTGTTTAGTATAATATCTATTCAATGATTATTGAGAGTTTTTCTTTGTTTTAAAATATGCAAAAACTGAGCACTAGTTTTTTTTGTGACTTCATATGTCCCTTGTGACTACAAAATTCTGGCAAAACACCCGCTAGAATTGAGAGGCTTAAGCAAATTCCAAACATGCTTTTTTTATTGAATGACAACTTTTTAAATTAACCACCAACCAAACTGAAATAGCTAGTTAAGAATTTTAACCATATTATAAAACCTATATTCAAACGTATATTCTAAAACTTTTGGTCTAGAAAGCAACATATATTCTGAATCAAGCTGGACTCAAACTAAATTGCATATTAGAGCAATCATGTCATTTCTCATTACAAGTCGTTCTAACATATATATTATTTTTAAAAATGCAGAATTTTCAGGATATAATGAGACTATGTAGTTATAGAAAAATTTGAAAGTCAATGTTGAATGACTATTATCCAATCGTTACAAAGGCAGAATCCATGGAAGTTAATGAATGATCTATTCTATCACCCTGATGAGACAGTTTTAATAAGTTATTCATTGAAAGAAGTCAACATCACAGAAATGTATTAGCCAGAGCGCTAGCAACCTCATCAGGCCTCCACTTTTCAGCATCACTGGGGGCTTGTACATCTTTGGAACTTACAGGTAAATTACTGTTGCTAATCATTGAAGCCTTGCTGCTGGACATATATTATCTCAGATACAGCAGTGATGGATCCTGGATTTGGGCTGAGGGGTGACTGTTTTCAAACGTCTGACAGGAGAGTTAAAATAACATAATTCAAATATTGGTTCATAACTGCCTCAATTATAACTACATCCCTCACCACAACCTTCCTCCATCCCTCAGCGACTAAGGATGAATGGAGATAATTTCTGCTCTCTACCTGTATTCATGATGTCAATCTTAAAGGGCATGCCTGATTATTACTCATACAGGGATTGAAATTCTTCCTGAAACTGAGTATTGCCTAAAAGTTACAATGATGTCATATTACTCTTATGAACAGTGCTATAAGGCAGATAGTATTTCATAGCTACAAGAAATTTCAAAGATATGGTTAGTTACAATGAAAACCGGTCTTCAGATAGGCTGTTTATTGCTTTTGCCGGGATGTTGCGATCTGTGTTGTGTGTTAAGAAAGCATAGCCCACTTGTGATTTATTAAAGTTTTGTCCACATTCAAATTTTAGAATTCGAGTTATGAAATTTGTATTTAAAATAATTCCTGGCCAAGTGCGGTGGCTCACATCTGTAATACCAGCACTGTGGGGGACCGAGGTGGGCGGATCAAAAGGTCAGGAGTTCAAGACCAGCCTGACCAACATGATGAAACCCATCTCTACTAAAAATACAAAAAATTAGCTAGGCATGGTGGTGCGCACCTGTAATCCCAGCTGCTCAGGAGGCTGAGGGAGGAGAATCGCTTGAACCCGGGAGGCAGAGGTTGCAGTGAGCTGAGATTGTGCCACTGCACTCCAGCCTGGGCAACAGCGAGACTCTGTCTCAAAATAATAATAATAATAATTCCTTAAGTGATTTTGCCTCTAAGAAATACTGTATTAGTTCAATACAGATTCCAAATGCATTCATTTATTTAGTTACCAGAGAGTTTTTGTTGTGGATTTTTTAAATCTTTAAAATTATTTTAGTTTCTTAAAACAAAAATATTAGGCATACTTCTAATATGCCTAATACTCTTCTAATGTCTCCTTTTGATGATGCCATGTTTACATTGACAGGCCATGATAAGTATTACATTATTTTCTTAGGAGATACTAACTCTTTCTGAACCCAAATGAAAAAATGCTTTAATTTACAATTTAAAAAGCATCTAATGAGGAAATAGATTAATAATTCCCTTTTTTTCCCCTCAGGTATTGCAGATTCAGTTTCTTCTATATTTGTGTGACATGTTGGGCAGATCAAGGGACAACTACAAAAATGAAGTTTTTCATGATGAAGTGTAACATAGAACTTCCAAGCATTGCTCAGCTTCAAGTTTCAGCAGCTACCTACAAAAGATTCTAAGGCCTATAGGATTTAAACTAAGTTGCAGAATGTTCCATTCTTGTAGAGAGATTGACACCCAAAGGCAGTTGGAGAGACTCCAGCACAGAAGCCTGCAAGGAAGTCTATGGGAACAGTTTCTTGCCCTCAGAAGAAATTCAGATTAGGAGATATTTTAGATCCCTGCAATTGGGGAAGGCTGTTGTTTGTTTTTGTTTGCTTATTATTTGTTTGTTTGTTATGAGATATTTGGGGTGGGACCAAAGAGGTCATAAGAATTTATTATCTTTTGTAGGATGTAATCACTAGCTTTAGATTACCCCTACACACAACAAGGGCCAATCTAAAATTATGTGTGCCTTGTACAGTTAGTTATATTAGCAGTCCTCTGAGATGGTGTATTTGAAAGATTTGAAACACCAATTGCTTCACCTCAACAAACGGTGCTTACCCTTTGAACAGCAGAGTGACCATGTGGAAGGAAGGCAAAAGGCAAAATCTCTTCAGTTAAACTAAAATTAAATGAACTATGAGGCAACTACATGATAAGTTACTTCTAGTAGCATTGCCTGAGAGACAAATTATTATTTGAAAATTTTCATTGTAAATAGGAATCTCATAGATTGGATTTCTTTGTTCTTTTTATACTAAAGAACAAAATATTATCTCACATTTTCTCCCTCTCTTTCTCTTACTCTTTACCAAGCTTTCCTGGCAGTTTGGCTTCCCTCTTCCCTGACTAAAGAAATGTCTCATTTTTACTTTCCATTTCTATTTTCTTTCTCTTTTTTTAGATGGAGTCTCACTCTCTCACCCAGGCTGGAGTGCCATGGTGCGATCTTGGCTCACTGCAATCTCCCAAGGCTCACTGCTGAACCTCCTTGGGTTCAGCCTCCCAAGTAGCCAGAAATACAGGTGCACACCACCACACCCAGCTAATTTTAGTATTTTTAATAGAGACAGAATTTTGCCATATTGGCCAGGCTGGTCTCAAACTCCTGACCTTATGATCTTCCTGCCTCAGCCTCCCAAAGTGCTGGGATGACAGGCGTGAGCCACTGCGCCTGGCCTCCATTTCTATTTTCTAACCACTTTCTTGGCTCCCTTTGTCTCTATACCTTTACCAGCATTAGGATCTCACCTCTTTCTTACCCCCCTAATTCATAAGCACCACTCCTATCAAAGTCCCATCTCTTAACCCCGGGTGTCTGCCAGAATGTGACTTTTCCAGACTCTCTGTTTTCCAGCTTTCCCCTTAGTTTTCCCGATCTCCCATCCGAACTGCTTCTTTGTGCACCTCTTTTTCTTTCCTTTGGCTCCCAGTCTTGATCCCTGTGATCACTCTTGCATCATTAATTGCATAAGTGATTTCAGGTGCAATTCTGAGTAGCCTGCATCTGCGCAGTGATCAGTAATCCTGTGCGCCTAGAAGGAACACTGTGTGCTGCTCATGACGTGCAACCGGAAAACAAGCCATGTCTTATTAGCAGTGTATGAACCTTAGAGCAAAAGAGTTGACCTTCTAATTGAATATAAGTACAACCATATTAAATGAGTCAATGCAAGAAAATTATTTCTAATACTATGCATGTACATATTTCTTTTGTAAATTTTATCACAGTTTTCCAATGTATATGATCTAACAGAAATGGAATATTAAATGCAGCAGCAACTACAAAAAAAAATCAAGGACATCTTATTTTTTCTCTCACTTCTGCCCTTTGTTTATCCTTCTCCATGATTAAACAAAATAAAAAACAAAATGCTGTATTTCTCTTATTACACCAATCAGAACCAATCCCAAAAGAATGTGTGTTGACTCAGTTTAGAGTTATTCCAGGAAGACAGATATTGACATTTTAACTGATAAGTATTCTTATTATCCAGGCATGCCAGAAAAGAACTATGTCTTGTTTGTTCTAGTTTGTGTTCGCTACTGACTTTCTATGTATTATAAATGCATTTCTAATACTCTTTTTCAAGTGCTGAAGAATTTTTAAAATTTCAGAATGATTAATATGTTTCTGCTGTTCTGGATTTTGATGACATTTACAATAAAACAACCTACATTTGACTTTGGTTTAAAAAGAACCTCTTAAGTGTATGACTTACATTTCATCAACACAGTATTAAAGTGCTTTATATTTACACTGTTTTCTCAGCTATAAATATATCCAGCTTTTGGTTTTCTCCCTAGGCACTTTAACCTCAATGTCTCCAAAACTCCATTCATCATCCTCCCTAACTTCTCCCACTGCCCCCAACAAAAAGCTCCTTTACCCCTTAGAGCCTCTGTTTTGGTTAACAGAATCAACATTATGGAATCATCCAATCAGTAAAATTAAGACAAATCCTAATATTTAAGCAGGTCATCTATACCTTGGTAATGCATCACCGAATCACCTACCTCCTATGGCTACTGTTGTTTCTCAGTTGCATGTTCTTTAGTGTCATTTATCTCCATTATTCAGTAGCCTACTCATCATACTCTACGTCCCTAAAACCAGACTGGAAGTCTGGTGACTCAGATCGATGTTCTTATAGTCAGTCCATCTACTGTATTTCCCCTGCATTTACATTTCTCAAAGCCATCATCAGTTGTTCTATTTAAAACAGTTCAAGGGCTCCCAATGCTTGTATGATACCATGCAAGCTCTCTTAAGTGAGCTATCATGAAGAAGCCCCTCTCTACCTTTTTAACCGTGATCGCTACTGTGTTACATAGATTGATTGCTGTTATGCTGTTGCCCAGCCATAACAAACCACTTAAAGTTCAAGCAATGAAATCCTCATGTAACAATTAGAATTCATAATAAAAGTCATCAATATGTTTCTGGATGTGGTTTCAGAAAGGTCTCAAAGTTCATACTAAATTAGCAAACATTACAGTGATTTTCTAACCCATTTAAAAATTATAAAGTGGCTCATCAGCATTAGAGACAAGTATGGCTGGGCAAGGGTGGGGACTTGCAATCTAAATTATTTTGATATTTACATTAAGAATGACTGATACATCCTTTGATAAAACTCTTGCAACTTCTAGCATAGTCACACTGAGAAACACAGGTGTAAAGAACTAAATATATAGTCTATGAGATGGTTTAGCTCTGTCTCCCTCCAACGTCTCACCTTGAATTGTAATAATCCCCACATGTCAAGGGCAGGTCCAGGTGGAGATTTGAATCCTGAGGGTAGTTTCCCCCATATTATTCTCATGGTAGTGAATAAGTCTCACGAGATCTGATGGTTTTATAAATGGGAGTTCCCCTGCACAAGGTCTCTTGCCTGCTGCCATGTAAGATGTGCTTTTGCTTCTCCTTTGCCTTCCACCATGATTGTGAGGCCTCCCCAACCATGTAGAACTGTGAGTCCAGTAAGCCTCTTTCCTTTATGAATTATCCAGTCTGGGGTATGTCTTTATTAGCAGCATAGAAACAGACTAATATAACAGGCTAAGAAGGGAGTTATGGTGTTGGCTGTGGTGACTGACCCGGATTGTCAAGATGAAATCAGTCTACTACTCCACAATAGAGGTAAGGAAGAGTATGTGTGGAACATAGGAGATTCTTTAGGGTGTTTTTAGTATTGCCATGCCTGTGATAAATGTCAATGGGAAACTATAACAGCCCTATCCTGGCAGGACTACAAATGGCCCAGACCCTTCAGGAATAAAGGTTTCGGTCACTCCACCAAGTAAAAAATTGCTACCTCCTGAGGTGCTTGCTGAAGGCAAAGAGACTAAGGAATGGGTAGTAGAATAAAGTAATCATTGATACCAGCTTTCAGCTATGTGACCAGTTGCAGAAGAAAGACTGTAATTGTGATGAGTATTTCCTCCTTATTTTGTTGAGAATATGTTTGCCCATATAAAAACTTGTACTAAGAAATAATATTGAATTTATTTCCTTTCATTTTCCTTTATCATGTGACATAAGATTTATTGACTTCCTATCATCATTTAAGCATTGTTAACTTTATGTAATAACATTTGGGTTGGGGCTTGGTGCACTGTCAGTTGTACAAAGATAGCTGTATTGTGTTAGGTATAATGATGACCCTATTGTCTTTATTTGAAGATTATGTATGATTTCAGGAGATGTGTATGGGTTTAAGTTGACAAAGGGTGGACGTGTGATGGTTAATATTGAGTATTAACTTGATTGGATTGAAGGATGCAAAGTATTGTTCCTGGATGTGTTTATGAGGGTGCTGCCAAAGGAGATTAACCTTTGAGTCAGTGGACTGGGAGAGGCAGATCCCCCCTTAGCCTGGGTGGGCACAGTCTAATCACCTGCCAGCGTGAAAGTAAGCATGGAAAGAACAGACCTGCTGAGTCGCGTGTCCTCCATCTTTCTTCCATGCTGGATGCTTCCTGCCCTGCAGCATCAGACTCCAAGTTCTTCAGCTTTTGGATGCTTGGAATTACACCAGTGATTCGCCAGGGGCTCTGGGGCATTCAGCCACAGACTGAAGAATACACGATTGGCTTCCCTACTTTTGAGGTTTTGGGACTCAGATTGGCTCCGTGGCTTCTCAGCTTGCAGACCTGTCATGGGCCTTCACCTTGTGATTGTGTAAGTCAATATTCCTTAATAAACTCCCGTTCATATATACATTTATCCTATTAGTTCTGTCCCTTTGGAGAACCGTGACTAATATAGTCTATTAAAAGAATGATAAACACTGACAAATGCCATTTACACCAATATTCTAAGGCACTTTGGTGATAAAACATCTATTAACATATTTTTTTTCCTGAGAAATAGCAAAGTTTATAAAATAAGTACTTTTATCCCCAGAAAGATAGGAAACTAACCTTCAACTGGTGATTGTACCAGATAGTTAATAAGCTTGCAGGGCCAGAATTTGCCCTCGAACTTGTTGATTTCAAAGCTAGTACCTTTTAGCTACCATGCGATTTGCCTCTGTATAATGTCAGCTTAGCCACCATCAGATACTGTGTATACATACACACGTGAACACACAACAGTCACGGAGGCAAAAGCAATGATAGGTGATTTTGAGACAAACTAGATCATATGATCCTCATTAAAAAAAAAAAAACTTGCTGCTTGCTAGTGATAATCACTCTAGGTCAAGGTTGACAAACAGTTTAGATTTTTAAAATAATATTATGTACTTCCTCCCGTAACAAAAATTTAAGTTTGCCAATAACCTGGCCTAGCTAGGAAAAGAAGACTAAAACTCATGTCTAATCTACACTCTTAGTCTAATTAATACATGTTATTAGAAATGAAGTGGGTTACTATTTAGTCTGTGTCCTTTCTTCTGGAAAGCACATCTTCTTTGAGGGAACTGCTACTGCGCCAGCCTCAGTTGTGCATGCACTGGAGTTCACTCCACCTCCCAGAACAACGGCATGGGAGCTGGGAGAAAGAGAAGCTTCTCCCTGTGTGAGTTCAATGGTGCTGGAAACGGACCCAGCCTGAGACAGGCGCCGTTCTCCTACAGGGAAGAGTAAAGCCAACACCTACAGAGAAGAGGAGACGAGACAGAAAAGATCCTCCGAGTGTTCCAGGAATATAGCACACCAGGAACTGAACCAGTCCCTGCAGCATCAGAGCTTCCAGGCTCCTCTTTTAAGGCTTTTTGGTCAGTGTTCATTCGAATTATCCAAGCTAGTAATTCTCCACTATATCTTCTCTAGACAAACTTCAGACAGATTTCTGTCTTTGGTCATTAAGATTCCAAACAAATACGATTAATGTTTCAAAAACAATACAGGGCAAAAGACTAAGGCTTTATTATTTTTTAAATATTGTTTGAAAGTCTTTGTACAGAATGACATAGTTTACTGCATAAAATAGTTGAAATAGCTGAAGTTTCTAAGTTTATAAAGTACGAAACAATGAGATAATGATTACATTAAGGAGTTACATTAAGTCTCGGGGAAATTGAATTTTTAACAGGAAAACATTCTGTACAATGTTACTATTTAAATGAATTATTTCTCTTGTTAATGCTGAGTCTCACCCCAAACAAGAGGTGATTAAATTATTTCCAGAATTAAATGAGAGCACTGTGGTGCTGCACAATATTTATATACGTTTATTAAAACTTTATGAAAGTTCACAGCAAATAAAAAGCAGACTGAGAAACCGGTATTCTTCATCGATTTGCAGATGATTTCAATCTGATTCATCACTACTGAAGTAGGAGCTGTCGCAATATTCAGCTGTATATAGAAATTTGTGAATTATTGGGTTCATCTTCGGTATCCAGTGTCGGGGAACCAGGTATGTTGAGAGATTAAATAAATCTACAAATACCTTGTACCTATCACTGGAAAAACACATACGTGAAGATGTGTTACACTGGTTGACATGAAATATTTAAAATTTTCCATTAGAAAATTGATTTCTCAGATATTTTCCATAATTAATTAGTATTCAATATTATAATATATGTTGCATGTTGTATATATCTTACATTATATTAGGTATTATGTAGTACTAGTATTGATTGCCTACTTTTTATTCCATTTTCAAAGTGTATGCCCATAAAATAGTACTATGTGTTTTAGACCAGTGTGGTTCACATGAAATCCGAGAGTGGTATTGCTGATACCTTCATAAAGACAAGGGTGTGTTCTCATTTCCTACCTCTAAAGGATGGTGTACAAGGTAATAAATTTAAAACATAGACTTCTTAGATACTCATTTGGAAATATTTCCAGCTGAAAAGTAGCTGCCAAATATCTGCTCTGAAGGCATTAATACATTAAAATGCCATCATAGACTAGTAATAAATGTCTATAGAGTGGTTTTAACATTAAAATTGCTTTTGTGTGTTAGTCACCAATTTTAATTGTTGTAGTTTTATGGAGGAAGAACATTTGCCTTTGAAGTCAAATAAATCTGGGTTCAGATTCCGGATCTGTCACCTACAATTCAAGGACCGTTGACAAGTTGTGTAAACTGCAATGCCCCAGTTTGTAACTCTGTAAAATGAAAACTTCAGTCCTTCCTTTCGGTCAGGTCTTTTTTTTGAGACAACACCACACTGGAAATGCTGTTTGTGTTCATTATCCCCACCACCCACTGATGTTTGCGCTCATGTGGTACAGGCAGCTATTGACTGTTTTGTGCTCACAGAACTTACTTCCAGGGAAAGTGAAAATGTATACAAATAATGAAAATTTGAACCTGTGCATTTTAGAAATCAGCCAATCTGATAATAACAGTACGTATGAAAGCAATGTACTGTAAAGATTCGGGTGGGCGAGGGACTAAAGTTAAATGTCCAGTTTATTCTTGAATTGATTTCTTTTTTTTAAAGAGACCATAGAAGTTTCCCAGTTTCCAGATATATGCATTTGCCCATTTATCTATGATATTGTAAGTATCAAAATAAGAATGTACGTGCCTTAGAAAACTCTCTAGCATATTTTAACTCCTCAATAAATGTTGATCTCTTTCCTTCTAAACACTCTAAAAGGGCACTCTTTGGAGTAGATGGAAATAGCTTTATAATTCAAAATACAGTCATGTCAGAAAACAAGCTATTTTAACTGTGTCATTTATCTAGCCAGAAAGACATTAGCAGAATTAATAATAAATGTTTTCCTCTAGTCAAAACTTGAACCAGAATGAGTTGAAGACTTTCTGCCTGAATGTCAGCACTGTTAAACCCTTTGTGCCCTTACATATCATGCAGACATTGGTACCATACCCCTTTTCATACAGGATCAAAAAGGTGAAGGTTCATAATTAAGAATTTTATAAAATTACCTCCGAAAGACTCAACTGGAATACAATCTAACTACAAACATGTTGTTAGTTTCAGACAGGAGCAAATAAAATGCCATTTTTTCGATAATAAATGTATAGATGGAGAAACAAACTGTTGGTGACTGTCACCAGGGAGAAAGGAGGATCTCCCCACCTACCTCACGGTTGAGCGCAGGTAGTGATAGCCTGAGGAACCACCAGTGCCAGCTTTGCTGCCCAGCATTCTGTGCACCATGCACACATGGTTATCTAGGCAAACACACAAATCCACTGCATGGATATTTTTCCTCCATTAGTTTCACAATGTTCTAACAACAAGGGGTTGGTAATGATCATTGCTTCTGAGAAAATGCTGACAACTAACACTTGGCCATATGGAAGGCTCATACGTGAGAGCCAGATGAGACTGTGAGGTTGCCTAGCGCTCCACTTGCCTCAGGCTACATGCATTTCACTCCATCCTTCATTGCATTTATCCCATGCACCCAATATTAGAAACCAGGACCATTATATGACTCATGACCCTGTGCCACCTTTGCCTTTATCGGGTCCTTCATTAAAAAAAAAAAAAAAAAACTATTAAAATTAAAAATTTAAAACTGCATTGGCATAATGTCAAATATATTAATCTTATAAAACATTTGTTTTGACCTAAAGTTTTTTTTTTTTCCTTCAGATTTTAAAATAAAACACTTTCATGAGTCCCCAAAAGTTCTGTGGGCCTTAGGTACTGTGCCTAGTGTGCATGTGGATAAGTTGCCCCGGGGAGAGAGTGACAGCCAGCTGATTTGTAAGAAAGAACGCACCCACACACAAAGAAGGGAGGAAGAGAGAGGGCAGGCAAGAAGACACGCAAAAGGCCAAGGTCAAGAGCACAGAGCAGCTCGTGGGGAAGCAGCGTGGGGCGAGCGGGGAGGACTTACATCTCCATTTGGTCATGAGCGAGTCTATGTCCATTAGGTAAGTCAGCAACTGAAAAGGCACCTGGAATCTAGGCTCTTCCCTAAAGGAAGAAAAGAAGAGAAAGAATATATTCAATCGAGTGTGTTAGGAGGAGCATGAGTTTTGCAATCAGTTGGCCCTGGAAACAAATGTCAACTTTGTTCCTGAGGGGCTGTGGCAGCTTTGCCTTATTCTCTCAGTCTCAGTTTCTTCATCTCAAAGATGAAATAATATTATTCAACTTGCAGTGTTTGTTCAAAGTCTAGAAAATTCCATGTAATACACATGAAGTAATCCCTCAGAGTCACACCTAACACCTCTTATTAAAAGAGAGACAGACGCACTATCACAGCTTTCCCAGCCAACAATAGTCAAACCTTCTAGGCAAAGATATGAAAACATAAAAGGAAAGACCACTTTTTATTTCTTTTTATATCTGTTTTTCTTTTTACATCTATTTCTTCAACTTTTTCCGCATATTTTCTAGTTAGGACACATAAGCCTGACTGGCATACATTTACTCTAATTTAGGAAAAAAGTCAAAAGATTTTGTTTATGTTGCCATTTTGAAGAAAGACAAGATTTTAAAAATTAAATAAATACACAGAGATAAGACAGCCTGTAAACATAGGTATTTTTTTACTAGAGTGATATTTGTTGTTCTGACACATTTAATTCATGAGCCCTGAGGATGGGATCTTCATACAACAGAGTAGGATTGAGTCAATATTAAGGAATACTTCAAACGTTTTAGATAGTGAAGGCAATTTAATTGAAACTGCAAGTAGTACAGCTTACAAGTTATTTTCACTTCATGAGTGTTTTATTTTATTAAACAGCAATAACTTTTCAACATTGTTTAATGATAGAACACATTTCATGAGTAAATCTCTGAGAAACAGTAAACTTTGGCCTTTTAGGTCACTTAGTGTTACATAATGCTTTGTGGAATTCAGTTAAAAGGGTTATTTGATTAATTTCTGGGGTGTTTAACCCCATTTAACCCGTTTAGGGAAAAAGTTACGCCTTTACTATTTAAAAGGAAAAAAAAAGGGCTCATAAAACTTCATTACTAATTATTTTCCAAGTTTTCTTCAAAAACTAAATTATTGCATTAAACTATGATTGTAAGTTTTAGGCTTTATACTGGATATATTATTCATATGCATTCCTCAATTTTAACTTTGGTCTCAATTCTGATTTGCTTTACCTGTAAAAATATATCATCAATGCTCCCTGAAGTGCTCTGTATGACAGCCGTCTTTCACCTGCACAATACATAGCAAATAACAATTTGTTAGGTCCCTTAAGGCAAATTTATATTAATTTGGCATCATCATCTTTAAAAAATTTAATGGATTACATGTATTTAGAAAACAATATAAGTTTTAGTTTACATTTTTTATCCTTCAGCTTGAATTTGTAAACCTATCACTTGAAATACAATTTTAACATTGATTTTAAAAAACAAACTAAAAAAGTACATAATTCAAATTCTCAAAAACTTCAATTAGCATCTTAAGAAAATCTGATTTTTCTAGAAAATATTTAACTTTCATAATAAAATGCGTTTTCTGAGTAAAATAGTATGTGTCTTTCATTTCAAAAAAGTAGTGATGCATTATAGGCATCATTTGAAAGTAGCTTTTACTAATTTACTTGAAATTAGTTTGCTTGGTTTTAATGAACACAATTATGTAAAATCATATATGTGTGCTCTAATGAAAGGCTGTCTCCTTGCTACAGGAAAACAATGTTTTGCTATTCTTTACTGAGGGTTTTTTTTTTTTTAAGAAAACTGAAGCTAACAACCTTTAAGCTTATAAAATTTAATACCGATTTCATATGGTTGCTATGTTTTGTATTTGTGTTATAAAAGTGAATTTTTACTTTTATTCTGCCCATTTCCAAAAAGGTTTGAGATGCTTTACAATAAAAGTTCTAAGTCAAAATGAACACAAAAGTTTAGAAATGAAAGTACTGATTTTACTGCTCAGTAAGTTTCAGGAACTAATAGCTCAGTACCACTTGTGCCAAATGTCTAAATGTATGCTTTTCCTGGTATCCTGATCAACCAAGCAGATTTATATGAAAGAACTCACCCACACACAAAAGAGGGAGGAAGAGAGAAAGAGGGCAGGAACATTCCATGGAATTGGAATGTAAGAACATTCCAAGTCCCCAGAAGAACACATAAAAAGACTCCTTGGTGATAAATCCAAACAACTAAATTTAGCTAATAAAAGAAAATTAGTATGACTGGACTACATGAATATGAGATCATAAAAGGCCTTATAGACCACATTAAAGATTTTGTATTAATCCTAAAACAATAGGGCGGCATCAATACTCGCTCTCACAGTAGCTATTCCTTCCTTTTCTTGCCTCTACCACAGTGTTTATTATTACAACAATTGTCTTCATTTCTGTCCCTATTAGGCTGTGAACTACTTGAGAAACTACATGCAATTGATCTTGATATCCCTTATATCTGGCATAGATTATACATTTTTTTCTAATGTTTTTGAAATAATCTGAGCATAGAAACCTGTTAAAACAGGTTTATCACCAAAAAAATTTACTCAGTTTTTGTTCCTATCAGTAGAATATCAATTTTCTTTCTTTTTTTTTTTAATTATATATTAATTAAAAGTTCTGGGGTACATGTGCAAATAGTGCAGGATTGTTACATAGGTATACAATTTTCATTCAATTTCCCCCAATTAAGGCTTGATGGTCTTATAAAATTAAGTCTTGATCTCATATTCACACATTCCAGGGAAAAGTTTCATAAATTGAAAATATCTACCTCTACTAAGGAGATGTTCATGACGTTTCTCATCAAATAAGGACAGTAGCACCTCTTTGTGCTTCTGAAATTCAGCCACCTGTTCCTCTTTTTCTTCAGACTCTTCCTTAGCCTTTAGGAAAAATATAGCATTAATAATCCCAAAAGAGAGAATAGATTGATATTTTAGAAAACTTTGCTTATAAGAAAGAGACTTGTGGTTGTAGAAACGATGTGCTTTCAATATTTACTGTGTCATCTAATATTACTATTTGGAAATTATGTCTTATGAGAAGGAATCTTTCACACACTCAATGATTCTATCACTTTATTTAAGTTTAAATGATTTCTATCATTTTATTTAAGTTTAAATGATAGAGATGAAACTGTGAGCAAAAATTGAGTGTCATGATATTACACAGGTATTATCTGGTAGGAATAAGATATTGAACAATTAATCACCCAGGCATTAAACTGCAACCATAGACTATGCTATGCAGAAGCAGTATTGGTATCATAACTTAAAATAATAAGAAGTTTAGGAAAGCCCTTCTTAAAGAAATTTTCCTTGAGCCAAGATCTTAAGAATGGTAAGGAGTTAGTTGGGGAAGAACATTCAAAGCCCAGAGAAGAACACATAAAAGGACTCCTTGATGATAAATCCAAAGAACTAAACTTAGCTAATAAAGAAACTTAGTATGGCTTTGATCACATGAATATGAGATCATAAAAGGCCTTATAGACCACATTAAAGTTATTATCTTAATTCTAAAAACAATGGGGTGACATGAAAGGCTTTAAACAAAAGGGAGATGTGATCAGATTTGCATTCTGAAAAGATTATTCAGACTGTAATGTGAAGACTAAATTGAAATAGAGGGATATTGGGAGGACAGTTAAGAGATTATTATTGTCCAGGTGAAAAGCGATAGCAGGTTATACTTAAGTGGTAGTGGTAGATTAAAGGGTGATATTTGAGAACTAAGTAGGTAACATTGGTAGGACTTGATGATAGCTTGAAGAAGTGGTGAAAGAAGAGGGCGGAGCCAAGGATCACTGATTGATAGGAGTCTGACGACAGCCTAGATGGATTACAGGAGAAAAACTTCTTTTTGCGGAGAAGACAATGTTGGTACAAGAGTGGATGGAAGGGGAAATGTTCAAGTTTGGTTCTATTGATGTGTTTTTGAGAGGACCAGGAGGAAATATCAAGTAAGGTAGTATATATATGTTCTGAAATCTAAGGGGATATATAAATCAGAGATAAATGTTTGAGAATTATGGTGGCTAAGTGGATATTGAAGCAGTGAGTATAAATAACCTCATCTAATGAAAAAGTGTAGAGAGGCCAGACTCAGTGGCTCATTTGGGACGCTGAGGCAGATGGATCACAAGGTCAGGAGATCGAGACCATCCTAGCTAACATGGTAAAACCCCGTCTATACTAAAAATGCAAAAAATTAGCCAGGCATGGTGGCACATGCCTGTAGTCCCAGCTACTCGGGAGGCTGAGTCAGGAGAATTGCTTGAGCCCAGGAGCTGGAGGGTGTAGGGAGCCTAGATCACGCTATTGCAGTCCAGCCTGGGGATGACAGAGCGAAACTCCATCTCAAAAAAAAGAAGAGTGTAGAGATAGAACAAAAAAGATCTAAGCGAATGCATTACAAAACTCTACGATTTATTGGTCTGAGAGATAAATAAGAGCAAATAAAAGATATAGAGAGATAAGGGCCAGAGAATCAGAAGCAAACATAATGGTGTGTGCTAAATCCAAGAGAAAAGAATGTTCAAGAAAGAGTAAGTGTAGTCATTAGCACTGAATGATTCTGTGAGGTCAACTAAGTTAAGATTAAAACTGGTCATTGGGTCTGGGCGTGGTGGTTCACACCTGTAATCCCAGCACAATGGGAGGCCCAGGCAGGTGGATCACCTGAGGTCAGGAGTTCAAGACCAGCCTAGTCAACATGACGAAACCCTGTCTCTACTAAAAATATAAAAATTAGCTGGACATAGTGGCAGGGTCCTGTTATCCTGGCTACTTGGGAGGCTGAGGCAGAAGAATTACTTTAACTCTGTAGGCGGAAGTTACAGTGAGCCTAGATTTCACCACTGTACTCCAGCCTGGGCAACAGAGTAAGACTCCATTTCAAAATGAATAAATAAATAAAATGGCCACTGGATTTATGTACATGAACACACTTGTGAATGATGGTACAGGAAGACAGCTTGAAGTAAGCTGAGGACTAGATGGGAGATAATTATTCTGACTTCCATTCTCAACACTTTACAAGTATTTAATTTCCTGTTGAAAATAATCTTAAAAGTTAGATATTCTTATTTTTCTATTTTGCCAACGCTGAAAGATAGGCAAAGGGAGGTGCAGTCACTTGTTACCTGTCACATAGTTGTTAAGAAGTGGAACTGGAACCCAAGTACTGTGACTTTAAAGTCCATGCTTTCAGCACTACCTGATGCAGCCTCCCAAGATGTAGAATATAAACAACTCTTCCCGGAAATTTAGTCATGCAAAGAGGATGAGAGATCTGTAAGATCAAGGCAATCAGCAATCAACAGTACCTTTTAAGTAGGAGAAAACTGACATTGTCTGAGAGCTGCCAGAAAGCACCCAGTAAATATACAAAAGCGAAAGCAAAGTTACAGGGCTAAAGAGATTTGGTTGGTTAGTCCATTGTGGGCCTAGTTCTGTTTAGAATTGGTCCTAATATAGAATTTTCAATGGAAATGAAAAAGTAATATTAATTTCAGCTACTTATCATAGACAAAATTCTCGCTTGCAATGAAGGTCTTATTTTAGTATAATATTTATCCCACATAAAGAAAATTAAATCAATCATGTAATGCAGTCCAAGAAAATATATTGATGAAAGAAAAAGAATATGAAGAAAATGAAAGCCTAAAAGAAAAGCAAAAAAATAATTAAAACAAAATTCTGAATATTTCTGTATTAAATACCTGAATCCTTATGAATTCCTCTTCTAGGCCTTTGGTGATATTTTTTTCTAACTTTCCCCAGAAGTTAAATCCATCTGGCTCTAAACCTGGGGTTCTTTCCAGCCATGCCTTAAATAAACATTTTTTAAGTGAGTACATGATAAAATTTAAACTATGTAAAATGCATTATAACTGACATATATAAACTTGGAACAAGAAATCTTCATGGTTTCCAGAAACATATGCTACAACTTTTATTTGTAAATGTTTTTTGTTTCTCTTTAATTCCTTCATTTATGAAATAATATATTCAATTTTCTTAATTTTTGTAGCAACTGTTAAAAATGTTTACTCTTTACTTCTTAAGAAATATGTGATTACAGAAATTCCAGTTGTCTTCTAGAAATCTATAAACATATCTAAACATATGTTCTATCTAAATATAAAGACTATATTTCTAATAATTATTTTACTAATATCTTCTGGTTTATTCTCAATTTACTTTATATCTTTGGAGCTGAAGAAATGATGATATGTATAAGATACAATCTCTTCTAAATTCATGGGCTCTGTATACTTAGCAACTTTGAAATTAACCGTCCATGCAGTTACTTTGAGATTTTAAAATATTTTTAAATCTAGAAATAAAACTAAATTCATGTACCTATGTGGGTCCTCATTTAACCCATATTTATTATAATTCTGAAATTAACTTTGTAATTATTTTTCTCCCTATTCTTACATGCCACTATTTGGCATTATGTGTAATGCATTAACCTAAATTCACATTTACGATACCCAGGGGATTAATGAGCAGTATGTAATTCAACACAGTAAAAGTAAATTCACAGAAGAAAAGGTTTTGTAATGGAAACCAAGATAATATAATCTTTGTTTAATAATCTATTTTTGGGCTGGGCACAGTGGCTAACACCTGTAAACTCAGCACTTTGGGAGGCTGGGGTGGGGGAATTACAAGGTCAGGAGATTGAGATCATCCATCCTGACTAACATGGTAAAACCCTGTCTCTACTAAAAATACAAAAATAATAATAATAGTAATCTATTTTTGAAGAAAAAAATAATAATTCCTGAAGGCTACTTATACATCTTTAGGGAATTTGGATATGAAGGGAAAATTTTCTGTGGTGTATATTCTTAGTAATTTAGTTTAGCTCAGAAAAACACTAAATAGCTGGAAATTTTTAATTACAGAATATTTTAAAATAATAAAACTCACTAAATAATCACACTCAGTCTAAAAATCAGCTAATTAAGTGTTACTTAGTAGGGATGTTTAAGGAATTGTTTTATTGAGATGATGAGGTTATTAAATATTAACATACAACTGATTACATAAGTATTTCTGAAGTTTTCAGCAGTGTCCTTGACATTTTCAATATTTTAGAAACATGAATGAACAGATCCAAGTCTTTTTATAAATTCTTTCTATCCTTATATCCAATGAATGTGACCCAATTTTGATACATTTTTAAAATTCTGACTTAGCAAAAGCTAAATTAAGAAGATGTATTGATTTAAACTTTAGAAATTCTGTGTGACCCCATACCTCCACTAATTGCAGAAGTGTCTTTTCTTGCTCAGACTTAAGTAGCAGTTCATTATCTTCTCCTTTGAAGTTATCACGATAATGTCTTCTGTTATAAGGGACTCTCATGTTCTGAAGAACACCTATCTTGTTTTCTAATAGTCGGAATTGCAAACTCTGGAAGCCTGACGCTGGAGATAAGTACTCTCTTTGAGATTAAATGGGGG
>PVKP010020415.1:0-40808 GCA_004027715.1 Plecturocebus donacophilus
AAAAGAATACATATATGAGGCCAACAAACATATGAAAAAATGCTCATCATCACTGGTCGTTAGAGAAATGCAAATCAAAACCACATTGAGATACCATCTCACACTAGTTAGAGTGTCAACCATTAAAAAATCTGGAGACAATAGATGCTGGAGAGGATGTGGAGAAATAGGAACACTTTTACACTGTGGGTGGGAATGCACATTAGTGCAACCATTGTGGAAGACAGTGTGTCGATTCTTCAAGGACCTAGAAATAGAAATACCATTTGATCCAGCAATCCCATTACTGGGTATATACCCAAAGAATTATAAATTGTTCTATTATAAAGACACATACAGATGTATGCTCATTGCAGCACTGTTTACAATAGTAAAGACTTGGAACCAACCCAAATGTCCATCAACGATAGACTGGATTAAAAAAATGTGGCACATATACAGCATGAAATACTATGCAGCCACAAAAAATGATGAGTTAGTGTCCTTCACAGGGACATGGATGAATCTGGAAACCATCATTCTCAGCAAACTGACACAAGAACAGAAAACCAAATACCACATGTTATCATAGGAGGGTATTGAACAATTAGAACACATGGACACAGGGCAGGGAGCATCACGCACTGTGGTCAGTTGGTAGAGGCTAGGGGAAGGACAGTGGGAGGTGGCGAGGTGGGGAGAGATAATGAGGGGAGAAATACTAGATATAGGTGACGGGGGGATGAAAGCAGCAAACCACCTTGCCATGTATGTACCTATGCAACAATCCTGCATGATCTGCACATGTACCCCAGAAACTAAAGTACAATTAAAAAATATAATAATAATAATAAAAAAGAAAGTACACTTTAAAATTCTAGAATGTTAACTCTAGAAGAGAATGCAAAACTATCCATTCCAACCCTTTCATTTTTAGAGGTGGAAATGATAGAGGAGGAAATTATATGCTCCTGCCACTCTCTATGTGACTTTGGGCAAGTCACTGAGCTACTCAGGAGGCTGAGACAGAAGGACCGCTTGAGCCTGGGAGGTGGAGATTGCAGTGAGCTGAGATGGTGCCACTGCATTCCAGCCTGGGTGATGGAGTGAGACTGTCTCAAAAAAAGAGAAAATAAAGTATCTTCATTGCCTTAAAAATTACAAAAGTAATAGGTACATGGAAATTCCAAACAACATAGACATGAGTAAAGCAGAAAAAGCCTTGAAACGAGGCAAGGTTAGGGAAGGATAAGAGTCAGGGATATCTATGATAAAGAGCCACTGATGACATTTTGATGGAGGTCCAGTGCTCTGTCACAGTAGTTCTAGGGCAGGGGCCACAGCTGTCCAGCTTTCTAACTTGCAATAGGACCCATATCACTGTCTTACCGCTTCTTGGGTTAGTCATACAGGTATTTCCCATACAAGCCCCTGTCCTCTCTTGTGTAAAGAGCCCCAGGGCAGCAGGATGCTTCCATGGAAAAAAGTCAAGGTCAGTAGCAGGCCCCAGTTCAAACCTTGCTCTGCGCTGAGTAGGTCACTGAGCTTTCCAGTCTGTTTCTTCATTTGCACATGTGGATAAAAACCACTTTGTGGTGTTGCAAGAGTTAAACAGCTAGCCTTGGTAGTAAGGAGTTCAGTAAGTGTAAGCTATTATGATTGCCACCCTCAGGTAGTTCTAGTTTGAACTTCAGGACCTCAAAAATAGTAACTCAGATTTTCAGAAGTCAGAACAGGCAGCACCAGGAGAAGTTTCTGCAGACAAACCTTAATGAGCTCAGAAAGCTGGTTTTGCATGCCAGAGCAACCAACAACAGACAGGTTGCCTTCATGGGCCTTTGAAATCTGTTACAAAGGTGAGTGACCATCCCTAAAAGAAACATTGGAGACTTAGTTTTCAAAAGCATCATTCATCTCAGAAGAGTGTTTGTGTTGCCTATTCTACCAAACAGGATGTTATTATATAAACTTCAGGATCTATTGAGAAACTCTCCACGTGGGAAGTCCTTGCCTCACGGGAAAAGAGAGTACTTGTATTAACTAATTAGCAAAGCTCACTGCACACATATCAGGCAATACTACTTACAGAAACAATTATTTAACTCCGACTAATACGGGAATTTTCACACTCCTAGGTATATATTTTAGGCCTCGAAGTTCCTCTGCAGCAAGAGGATTGCAGTCCAGGAGGGCAGTTGTTAATATTAAAAACAAACAAACCAAAAAAAACCTCAGATCAATCCAATTGTTATTATCCAGTAGTTTTGTTTAGAAGAATCATAGGAGTAGGTATTTAGATTGTCAAAATAAAAGTTCATAGACAGAACAGGGTAGATAATTTAAACACGTGCTGTCTTAGTCTCTCTTAGATTAAATTTTCACTGTCTACATGTTTGGATTTCAGCACTGCCATCATAAATGGTCTGAATCAACGTGGCTAAAAGAAACACCACTAAGATTGAACTGAAGACTTCTAGAAGAAAACAGATAACAGCATAAAAGCCCTGAGAGATCAAATTGCCTTTTATTCCATGGAAATCATAATTTGATACAAAAAGGGAAGAAAATACAAATATGTATCACCAGGTTCGAATTTAGTTTGTGTTTATGTTTCTTTTGCTAAATTATCTTTGCTCAGCTGTTGAGCCTATGGTGCCTCATTACTAACAGAAGGTGAAAGCTGGCCTGGGGTGCCAGTTACCAACCATAACAGAGAAGCTGTTTTTCTCAGAGATTTTATTGTTGCTTTTTAATCATCTAAGTTGCTGGTGCATACATTTTTCCTTACCTTTAATCACATGAACAAACTAAAATAGCTTCTAAATTCCAAGTCTGTTGCTGTTTGCTAGAAAAAGTATATATTTTCTTCTAGATTCTTTTTTCTTTTCCTGGAGAAAAAAGAATCTAGAAGAAAAAAATATGCTAAATAAATGTCAGGCTTGCAAACACTAAGTTTATGCTAATGGTACCGATTCAGATAAAAGGTCCTCGTGTTCGTTTTCATTTCCCTGAGGGTAGATATCTGTTAAGGATGTTGTAGGAGTGGGTCCGGCATTCAACGGGAGGTTGTACTAAGATCATACTTTCTTACTTTAAGGACTCTCACACACACTTGTGTTGGGATCGACCGTAAACCATGTAGAAGTAATTCATTTCTAAAAATCAAGGATTGAAGCCAGGGAATAATTAATTTAAAAATAAAGGTTTGAGATTACCCTTATAATATCCCTTAAAGTCACTCATGTGAATTTCAATATTCTTTCTTAAGTGAAGGTCAAGAGGTGAAGTTGCATTCTATTAAATATCATAGGCATATATAGAACTAGAAATGTGACATGTGGTTTTTTTGGTGGGAAAATGTCTGAAAATACTGAGTTGTGTGATTTCTAAGGTTTCTATGATTATATAATTCTGTCAAAAGCATCTTTTTTTTTGAGACAGAGTCTCGTTCTGTTGCTCAGGCTGGAGCACAGTGGCAAAATCTCGGCTCACTGCAGGCTCCACCTCCTGGGTTCAAGTGTTTCTCCTGCCTCAGCCTCCCGAGTCGCTGGGACTATAGGTGCCCGCCAACACATCCAGCTATTTTTTTGTATTTTAGTAGAGACAGGGTATCATCATGTTGCTCAGGCTGGTCTCGAACTCCTGACCTGGTGAACTGCCCACCTTGGCCTCCCAAAGTGCTGGGATAACATGCGTGAGCCACTGCACCCCACCAGCATTTTTAAAACAACCTCCAAAAAAGGCATTATTTGTATTTCTTGTGTTTAACCTGTGGTTCAGATATATCCATAGTTAGCCAGTGACTGTTTATTACTATAAAATAAAGTCACTGGTTTCACAAGTAAAAATGGTTGGTCTTATCCATTTTCCCATAAAATCGCTTAGTTTCAATAAAAGATGAAGTTTGATGAGTTTAGCTTTTAACGTCAGTTCTGAGTTTGTAGAGTGTCACACCGCCACCCTGTGGACATAAGGTTTTCAGCTTTTAGCAAGGCTTTTTTTTTTTTTCGTCCTTTGAGACAGGGTCTTGCTCTATCACCCAGGATGGAGTACAGTGGCGCCATCTCTGCTCAATGCAATCTCTGCCTTCAGGGCTCAAGTGAGCCTCTCATCTCAGCCTCTGAGAGGCTGGGGGTACAGGCCTGTGCCACAACCTCAATTAATTTTTGTATTTTTTGTAGAGATGAAGGGTTTTACCATGTTGGCTGGGCTGGTCTCAAACTCTTGGGCTCACGTGATCCACCCATCCCGGCCTCCCAAGTGTTGGAATTATAGGTGTGAGCCACTGTGCCTGGCCCCAACAAGGTCTTTGAATATGTAACTAGTATTCCACTTAAAAATTATGCAAGACAAATAGCCTCATCGATTGTAACTCCAAAATGAGTATAGATAAAAATGTGAGGCATTGTTCACTATGTAAGAATTAAAAATAACTGTTTCCTGTTAAATGAAAGTATGCAAAATGATGGTTACTGCATAAGCTAGGTTTCTTTAAATATAACTACACCATTATCAGAAAGCAGAAAACATCCCCAAAGTAGATTTTCTAGAATTGTCTTCTGAGCTAAATCCCAGTCTAGGATGATCAACTGTTGCATTTTTCCTGGGGCAAAGTTTCCCCAAGACTTTAAGTACTAAAGATGGGAAAGTTGTGGGAAACTGGGCAGAGTGGCTCACCCTGCGTATGACACACATATGGCTGTCTTGCTCAGGGATCGTCAGCTTTTTTGCTTCCGGTAATTTGTTACTTATGGGAGCTCATGTTAACCTTCAGGGTGAAATGAAAGTCTGATGAATTAAAAGTAAATGGATTCAATGTTATTAGCAATATTATTTATTATAGTCACAAAGGGAGAACAATCCAAATGTTTGTCAACTGTCAATGGGTAAGGAAAATGTGGCATATTCATATAATAGATTATTATTTAGAAATAAAATGCAATGAAGTACTGACACATGATACAACCTGGATAAACCCTGAAGACATTATACTAAGTGAAGAAGCCAGATACAAAAGACCACATTTTGTATGATTCATTTATATGAAATGTCCAGAGTTGGCAGTAAAGACAGAAAGTAGATTAGTGGTTACCAGGGACTGGAGGGAGGGAGAATGAGGAGTGACTGTTAATGGGTTGGCGTTTCTTTTTGGGTGATGAAAATGCTCTGGAATTCGATAGCAGTGCTGGTTGCACAACTCTGTAAATATGCTAAAAGCCACTGAATAGCATATTTTAAATAGGCGAATTGTATGGTATATGTATTATATCACCTAAAGCTGTTTTAAAATAAAGTAAATAGAGCCTTGGTGTCATGCTTTCATTGCAGCAGACTGTCAGCAAAAGGGATGATGAGTAGAATGGCAGTAAATGAAAACCAGTTTATCTCTCAACGTTTCCATGATTAACTGCTTTCAGGTCTATAAACTGTAGAATCAACTCACTTGGCAATGATTTAAGAGAGTAAGGAAGCCATGAATTTCAGATGCAATGTTGGCCTATATAGAGATTTGGAGATGTAGTGTCAGACACGTCTGGGTTCCATCCCAGGCTTGATCAATCAAGCTTGTTTCCTCACCTGTAAAATAGGTTTGATAATTGTGCTTACTGAATTCAGCTGTAAGGAATAAAGGAGTGGGGACCTTGAGTGATCTGGTTGGCCTCCCGAGGCAGGATGACCGTGACTGTTGTGTGTACACCCTCTCCTTTTCCTATTGTTGCTGTTGTTTACTATCGTTGCCAGGTACAGACCAAGTGTTGAGTCTGGGTGAAGGAGAGAAAACTTCTTTTCTCAGGCGATGTTGGCTCTTTGTCCCTTGGAGAGTAGCTGCGGTCTGGGTATGTTGATAAGCTCCACAGAGCTGCTATCCATCAGAAATTCAAATCAGCAGATTGTTACTGGGAGAGTTTTTCACCCTAAGCTCCTGGGAGAGACAGGGCTTCAGGCGTCCTGGATCGAAAGTAGCTTCTGAGGTGGGATGAGGGACAGCGTGTGATGTTTCCAGAACCTTCTTTCTGAAGGACTTGCTCCTATCTTCTTACACCGTTTGTTCTTCCTTTATATTTGCTTTCTTCTGGCATCATTTTATTTCATGATGCATAATATCTCTCTTGTCCTATATTTAAGGCAAGCATTCTGTAGTGCTCCAAAACATGGGCACTTAGCAAAAGTTTTAAGTTTTAGTAGCCAGCCATTTCGGTTCCTTTCTTTTTGATCATTCCTATTTTTCTCGATGTTATCAAATCATCTCTTCTTCTTTTTTTAAAGGCATTTTTATTTTTTTGAGACATGTTCTTGCTCTGTCCCCCAGGCTGGAGTGCAGTGGTATGATCATGGCTCACTGCAGTCTCGACCTCTTGGGCTCAAACATCCCTCCCATCTAAGCTTCCCAAATAGCTGGGACTACAAGCGTGCACCCACCATGCCAGGCTAGTTTTTAAAATATTCTGTTCAGATGAGGTTTTGCCATGTTGACCAGGCTGGCCTTGAACTACTGGACTCAAGTGATCGTCCTGCCTCAGACTCCCAAAATGCTGAGCTTACAGGTGTGAGCCACCTCGCCTGGCAAATTATCTCTTCTTTACCTTCCTTGGTCTTCATGAGCCAGGATGCCAGTGCCTCTAAGGTGCCAATTATCACAGGACTGGCACATAGGATGTGCCTGTTGAATGCTTGCTTGAGGTGGGCAAACCGTTTATGAGCATTTGGGGTAAGACAGAATTCTGTGCAGTCTTTTTTAAGTCTCATGTCACTGCCTTCTCCTGTTTTTCTGGATGTTTTCCTCCCTCAGTATTCCTCTCATTCAGAGTCTCTGAGGGGGCGACTCTGTGGGAGAAATAAAATGTAATGTTTTTAAAGTGCCTTAGCGTGACTTAACTATGGTACCTCAGACTTGACATCACCATACCACTCATTTTTTGTTGCACATGAATGAAAAGAGTTATATGGAGTTACAAATGTTAGGGGAGTTTGGGCCAAGCGTTTCTGGAGAGGAGTTTCTGCGTGGGAAAATAGTCTTGGTCTTAAATGGCTGAATCAGTTTCAGGAGGACAGAATCAAAAGGGTTTCTGGCCATGACTGTCTAGCCTAACGCTCAGGGATAGAAAGGGGTGCTGGTTCAAAATTTGGATCTGTTCCTGGTTCCTCCTTCCACAGGTCAGAAGGAAATCATGCGGAAATCACCCGCAAAGGATCCAGAGAGCTCAACAGGTGGCTGAATTTAATCTCACTGAAAAATAAAGAAAACTCAGGAGAATAGAAAATTAACCTAAGATCAAAGGAGTTGAGGGAAATTGCCAGATTTGTATTTCTAGTAGGGCCAATTTTTGAAATTTGTTGTTGTATTTAACTTTGAAAATTATCTATGAAACTTAATGGAATAAATTTTAAAAATTAGCAGAACTTAAGGAGTTTCTTTTTAAAATAAAAGTTTACATTAATAGCTGATCACACACACACACACACACACACACACAGAGGCATGCATGCATGCACGCAGAGCCTAAAACCACAGTGCATGGTTTATTAATGTATTTATTTGATAAATATTTATTAAACGGTTATTGAACTGGATCATATAAAATTGACTTTTTTTTTTAAGACAGTGTCTCACTCTGCCATCCAGGCTGGAGTACAATGGCACGGTCACAGCTCACTGCAGCCTTGACTTCCTGGGCTCAAGTAATCCTGCCTCAGTCTCCCAAGTAGCTAGGACCACAGGCATGCACCACCATGCCTGGCTAATGTTTTCTTTTTTTTTCTAGAGATGGGGTCTTGCTATGTTGCCCAGGCTGGTGTTGAATTCCTGAGCTTAAGTTATCCACTTGCTTTGGCCTCCAGATGTGCTGGGATTACAGGCATAAGTCACTGCACACAGCCTAAAATAGACTTTTTTAAGGTCAAAATGTTGGACTATCAGCTATTTCACATGGTTGAACCTATCGGCTAAAATAATTGTTCAAGGAATTAGCAGTGAAACCTCCTCTACTATCAGGGGAATAATCAAAAAGTTCTATAAAACAACAAAATAATTACAAGTGTGGCATCTCTAGGCAAAAAGAGTATGCGAGGATCCCTGGGACCATACAATGAAGAAAGAAATTAGTCTTAGGGGTTAAAAGGTGCCTCTAGGGAAGTGATGTGAGGGATGGGTAGGATGAATCTGATGAAGAGGGGGATGGGCTTTCTAGGTAGTGGAGATTTATGGGAAAGACTCTTGGGGGAGGGAAGGACCCGAAGGAGTCTGGCTGATTGGTGGGTGATGTAGGAGAAGAAGGTCAGAGAGGGAGAGGATGACCAGGTAGGCTGGGGAAGTCCTTGTACACCACATAAACTTTAGTGATTTCAGAGATTGTTCTAAGGGAAATGTAAAGGCATCAAAGTTTTTTAAGAAGGGGAACAACTGATCTTTACACAGCGTGTTGGTATAGAATTAGATTCAGTAGACTGCCATGTTGACATTTCCAAGTGTTGCGGTAAGATCCGAAGAGAATGAAGTGTCTGGAGTTTGAGTTGGTGTCCAGCAACTCAAGTCTTGGGGGAGCAAAAAAATGTGTGCCTGTCCCTCTAGATAGAGTATTCACTCCTGATGAGACCAGTGCTTGTCCTGAGGACCACAGGCCAGTTATCTTAACATAGCCCTCACAGTTGGGTTGCTTGAGACCCATTTCCAGGCTCTCTTGTTCCCTGGGGCATCTCTGACTATTCAGTTCCCAGAGGAAGAGATGGAAGTGGAGGTTCAGGAGGCAGGTGGGGGGAGGAAGGGAACATAGTTTTCTTGTAACTTAGAATAAGTGGCTTGGGGTATACCGGCTATTGAGAAATCCTCTCAAAAACAATTGAGCAAGGGTTTCAGAGTGAATATTACAGTAAGAATTCAGGGCAGATATAAAAGCAACTAGAAAAGCACAAAATGCCTACACTAGCTGTGTCATCTACACTACATATACTGTGGGAACGTACAGCTGTCTTGGCTGTGAACAGTAAACTGTAGTTGAGCAAGACTATTTAACATCTGGGACAAATCTTACTGGTAAATAAACACCATGTGCTCCTGAGGTTTAATTGGGATACATCCTGCATGTGTTAGTGAAATAAACACCTGGAAAAATAGATTTTTGGGGGGATATTTTTGACCTTGAAACTTTTCTCATTTGATAGTTATATCCATGAACATTTTTGAAATATCTACTACATCCAGGGTGTTAGGCTTCACCTTTTGTTAATACTTTATATTCTTTTGCTTCTGTTATATCAATTGAAAAGTTCTCGACTAAGAATTAAAATAACAAACTGAAAATGCCTTAACACAAACCTGATCTCACTTAAAGAAATCTGGTGGATCCAGTGTTAATTTTTAATTGATTTTTATATTAAAACATATCATGGAGTAAAATCCTAAGTTTGTATGAATTTTAAAGCCAAAACTAGAGCTATGAAGAAAATTTGACCCTGTGCAAAGCTCAAAGCTCAAAACTCAAAGCCGACATCAAGAGATGGGCATCATCTCCACTTAATTCTTATTGCTCTTCTACTGTCAGGATTCTTCCAGGGAGAAGATTCAAAGACACAGTGCTCAATAATCCTGTCAACACGGTGGTCATCATGATTAGAATGAACAAGTGAAGTCTAGTTTGTCACACATGTTAAAGTGATTTGGTTAGGATTAACTTTTCAGAATTCTCGAGATCAGGGAACAATAGCCTGATTGGTTAAATAGATTGACTTAATGATATGTTTTTAGGTAAATAAGGAAGTCCCAATTCAAGCTCGTGGGGACAATTTTAGTTCCCCCAAAACCAAAGCTTAGCATACTAACCAAGTCCTACTCAATCTTAGATCTCTGTTTTAGCAACTCCTTTGAAATGTAGGCAGTAGATCTCATGTATTCTCAGAATTACCTAATACAATGTAAATTAAATAAAATTGATAATGAAACCAGGACTTGCGTGGGATGTGAGACTTATTTTTGAACCTTTCTGAGAGTGTGATTGGGACAGGTAACTTTGCCCAGCACATGAATAATTTCACTTTTTTTTCTAGGCCCAGACCACAGATGAAATTGTGCCATATGAGGAACAAGCACCTAAGCAATATTTAACACCTTCCTTGGCTCTGCACATTTTATTGAACACAAGATGTCAAAAATATCATTAAATGTGTAATCAATGTTAACAATTGAGGTAGCTTACACTTACAGGATGTCACATGTGACTAGTGGCTACCATACTGGACAGCACAGCTGTAGAAGGTTAAAAATTGAAGAGAAAGATTAGAATTTAGGTTATAAGAAGAGAAAAACAGATGTGCCAGTGACCCTAGGACTCTAAACCTATTATTAAATATTTGTCTAAGAAGTGTTACTATTACAATGGATAATAATAGACTTAAAATATTGCCATTATCCTTGAAAGCTTTATTCAAATACCAAAATTGAGAGATGTCTAACTATAGCAACCCTTAGAATGTAATTTCCTATAGTTGAGGGATTGTTTCTTCTCTGTATTTGATTACTGGCTTTTGTTTTTATTTTTTGTGGTGGTAGGGGTTATTCTAAACTTTGAAGTGACAGTTATACATAAAATAAATTTCCTCCTTAAAAGGGGCAGGACTGTTCAAATGAGATAGTACAGCCTCCTAATATGAAAAGAATACTAATGACTCATTTAAAACATTACCTGGCTAATGACAGTTTAATGTTAAGGTTAAGGTTATAAACTTTACGGTCACATAAACTTAGGTTTTATTTCCAATTCTGCTACCTCCTATCTATGTGTACCTACAAAACTTTTAAAATCCCTTTATGCCTCACTTTTCTCAACTATAAATGGATATGCTAACAATAATTTTATTGAGTCTTAAGAGAATGGAACAAGATAATGCTCATAAACCATTCTCCAGTGAGTGGTAAATACTCATTAAGTTTAAGTTAAGAGACCATGCCTCATGTCTGTTTCAAAATGGTTATGATTCTATGTCAAAGGCAGAAACCATCAGAACCATTCTGAATTACATGTATTTTCAAAACAAGGGAATTAAACTTTGATATGTTTTGTAAAAATTTAAATAGCTCATATGCTTTGTCTGTGTCCCCATCCAAATCTTATTTTGAATTCCCATGTGCTGTGGGAGGCACCTGGTGGGAGGCACTTGAATCATGGGGGCAGGTCTTTCCAATACTGTTCTCATGATAGCACATAAGTCTCATGAGATCTGATGATTTTTAAAAAAGGGGGAATTGCTCTGCCTAAATTCTCTTTTTGCCTGCTGTCATTTATGTAAGATGTGACTTTGGTCCCCCTTGCTTTCCACCGTGACTATGAGGCCTCCCCAGCCATGTGGAACTGTAAATCCATTAAAACTCCTTTTCTTGCCAGTTTCAGGTATGTCTTTATCAGCAACGCGAAAATGGACTAATACAATAGCATATCTTCAAAATTCCTACTGCAGACTCTCTTCTCCTTAATAATGACCTTTTTCATAGGAATCCTGAAAGAAGCCCCCAAAGCAGTTTACTTCCCACTCACTAGGCGGACAATAGGCACACAAGTCTGCTTCCTTAATGAATCTGCAGCTCTGCACTGAGGACAGTCTCCTATTAATGTTCTGATGCCTGTGGTTTGCACTAACCTGCTTTTGAAGCCCCGTCTTTGAGAGTAAAGTAAATATTGTATTGTTATACGTTAGAGGGGTTTTGCAACCATTTTGCATTGTGAAATTTCTTTGTATCAAAGAGTACAATTGAAAACTTTGTCTGAAATGTATGTTGCAATATTTGCAAATGCAGACTAGCTGATTGAAGAAAGAAATGCAAATCTTTGGTAAGTCTGAAGTCTTGGTTTCCAACTCCTTCATCCTCTATAAGTTTAAATGGTACTTCTATCATTATGATAGAAGTATTAAAATGAGACACTTTATGCTTACTTGTGATCTTTAAGTGGTCAAAGTGCTCTCGTTGAAAGCATGTAAGAAATACTGATAAACTTTTTTATTAAATATAAATAGCTACAAAAGTTTGTGTAGATGTTTTTAATTTGTGAGCAGATAACCTTGTTAACTTAGGAAAGACTAATTCATGGTTTTAATTAAAATCATAAATTTAATATCTCACTAATAATAAAATTGTCCAAGGTATAAGCAATGTTATTATATTTAAAATAGCAGCCTGCAAACCTAGCCCCCTATCCCTACAAGCCTGTCCTTTTTTTTCTTTAATACTTTCACTATGTAATAACCTAATACATGTTTTACTTGCTTATATCTGCCCTGTCCTCCCCAAGCCCTACCCAGATGAGGACAGCAATTTTTATCTGTTTAGTTCACTGTTGACTTCACAGTGCCTTGTACAGTCTTTGGCAAATAGTCAGCACTAAATAACTGTTGAATCTTTATGCAACACATCATTATGACTAATTTACTCTCTAACTTGAACAACATGAACTTCTAAAATTTTTAAATGTATGAGGTTTTGGGAATTTCCCATGTGTTGGGTACCAAAATTTTGAGGTTACTACTTCCATTTACAGATGAGAAAATGGAGGCAGATGGATCTTAAGTAATTCCTGAGGTCACTTGGCTTATAAGTGGTTACATCAGGGTTGAACATTGACTAATATGGAAGTCCATGGCATAACTACTGTATTATTTCTAGGAGATGGTGTCAGATTAAATAAGCAGAAGACCATTTGCCTGAGGCTATCTTCATTCTTTAATTTTAAATGTAATAAACTGCAATATAACTTAGTACTTAAGTAAATAAACAATTTAGGATCATACTTTTGTAACAAACAGCTCAGCTTCAGCCAATCACAGGCTGGCAACTGATAGTACTCATCACACCATGCCCAAATAAGGTAACTGTTGAGCTGTAGCCAATCAGATGATTTATATACTTTCTTCAGTGTTCAGCCTATAAAAAGGTCATTGCTCATCCTGCTGGATGGAACTCTCTGAACCTCTCCTGGTTCTGAGTGCTGCCTGATTCATGAATCATTCTTTGCTCAAATAAACTCTGTTAAATTTAATTTACCTTAAGTTTTGTTTCTTTAAATTATTTTTAAACAATAGAAAAGGTGAGGGCTTTAGTGTTACAAACTTGATGTAGTGGATAAGTGAAAGAAAGTGCATCAAAATATCTAACAACATGTTCTACCACCTGATAAACTCTCCATACCCGTTAAAGTTCAAGAACCATTTCTTGATTTGTCAAGAACCTCACTTTAACATTGCAATAATTTTTGAAGCAAAGAAACCTGTAAGATTCTTATTCTTCTTGTTCCTAGATGAACTTTAAGGTAACTTAGGAGGATAGTTTTTTTAGTCTGAAGATGGTATTCATAGTTTATTTTTTGCTCAGAGTGATTAGTTATAAGTGGCTAACAACCATAAATGATGTAATTAGTAAAGTTTCCTTTCTTTCTTTTTCTTTTTATTGGTTTCTCAGTATCTGCTTAAAAGCCAGTGTTGGAGTTTTCCCTATTACTTATAGCTTAATAACTACAGTGATGATAGTAACCTTCTTAAAGTGTGTGATGTCATTAAAAGACAAAAGTCCTAAGACTTAAATTCTGTCCAATGGCAGCATTGAGAGCCCAAACCTGGGGCACAGATGAATTACCTGTTGGGGGTGTCACTTGAGAGAAGTTAGGGGCCATGGGTGCTGGAAATCAGAGGAACAGACAAAAGATTTCATAAAATTTGTATAAACGAACCTCTAAAGATGATACTGGAAGTAATGAAACTACTGCTCTTATTGTAGCATTTGTCTTTCAGAAAATATGTCAACTAGGGAAACGTGTAAAGACACAGAAGTTTTATTGTTTAGACAACTCAGAGAAAAATATTTTTGTGTATTTCTATCAAGTTTTTCTATTTTATTTTACATAGTTGAGATCATTATCATAAAAAGTATGTAGTTTTATACACAGTCATGCAGCACTTAATGATGAAGTACATTCTAAGAAATGCATTGTTAGGCAATTTTGTGTGAATATCATAGTGTGTACTTTCACAAACTTAGATGGTATAGCCAACTACACACCTAGGCTATGTGGTATAGCCTATTGCTTCTAGGCCATAGACCTGTATAGCATGTTACTGTATTGGATGATGTAGGCAATTGTAACACAACGGTAAGTATGTGTGTATCTAAATATATTTAAACATAGAAAAGGTCCAGTACCATATGGCATACAAGATAAAAAATGGTGTACCTATGCAGGGCACTTATAATGAATGGAGCCTGCAGGACTGAAAGTGGCTCTAGGTAATTCAGTGAGTGAGTGATGAGTGAATACGAAGGCAAAAGATGTTATTGTACACTACTATAGACTTTATAAACACTATATACTTCAGCTGCACTGTTTATAAAACTATTTTTCTTTCTTCAATAATAAAATAACCTTAGCTCACTTTATAAACTTCCTTAAAATTTTGAGTCTTTTGTAATAACACAGCATAAAATACACACATTGTACAGCTGTCCAAAAATATTTTCTTTATTTATCCTTATTCTATTAGCTTTCTTCTAATTTTTTTATTTTAATTTTTTACTTTTAAAACTTTCTTGTTAAAAACTAGAACACAAACACGCATTAGCTTAGGCTTATACAGGATCAGGATCATCAATATCTCTATCTTTCCCCTCCAGATCTTGTCCCACTGGAAAGTTTTCAGTGGTAATAACACACATGGAGCTGCCATCTCTTATGATAACAAGGCCTTCTTCTGGAATACCTTCTGCCTAAGGACCTGTCTAAGGCCATTTTATAGTTAACTTCTTTTTTAATAAGTAGAAGGAGTATACTCTAAAATACTCTAAAATAATGATAAAAAGTATAGTTTAGCAAACATATAAACCAGTAACATAGTCCTTTATTGTCATTATCAAGTATTATGTACTCTACATAATTGCATACATAGTACTTTTATACAACTAACAGTGCAGTAGGTTTATTTACACTAGTATCACCACAAACACACAAGTAATACTTTGCACTATGATGTTATGACAGCTATAATGTCACTAGGCAATAAGAACTTTTCACCTCCATTACAGTCTTATGGGTCCGCCTCCATATATCTGGTCCATCATTGACTGGAACGTCATTAGGTGGTTAATGATTGCATTTCTTTCTACCTAATATCATAGCATTAATTTCTTCAAGTCATTAAAATTTCTTCATGAAACTGATTTTTTTTTTTTAAACAGGTTTTCACTTTGTCATCCAGGCTGAAGTGTTCACTGCACCCTTCACCTCCTGGTTCAAGTGATCCTCCTACCTCAACATCCCAGAGACTGATTTTTAATCACTATTAAATATACTGATTCAAATAAAGAGCACCACTTAAAATCCAGCCTTTTAGAACTTTAAGCTTCTGAAAAAGCTGCAGACTTGAAAGTGGCAGGGAAAAATGCTCTGAATAATAATAACAACAATGACAACGATGAAAACATCCCTTGCGGACTCAGAAGTAAATATTTGAGGACAATAAAAAAAGCCTAAATTATACCTTTTACAATGTGATTTTATTTTTCATCATGTCAGGCAAAAGGCATGCTGTGAATGATCCCATTTTCATCTTCAAGCCTCAGGGATGGAATGCAGAGAACAAGAATGTCAAATAACCTATTTATGCATTTCATCAACCAAGTTCCTAGCCTAAAATAAAATTTTAATTTAAAAATTATATAGCATTGGCTGAGCATAGTGGCTCATGTCTGTAATCTTGGTACTTTGGGAGGCCAAGGCAGGTGGATCACTTGAGGTCAGGAGTTTGAGACCAGCCTGACCAACATGGTGAAACCCTGTCTCTATTAAAAATACAAAAATTAGCCGTGCATGGTGGCACACACCTGTAATCCCAGCTACTTGGGAGGCTGAGGCAAGAGAATTACTTGAACCTGGGTGGCAAGGTTGCAGTGAGCTGAGATTGCACCATTGCACTCCCTTCTGGGCAGCAAGAGTGAAACTCCATCTCAAAAAAAAAAAAAAAAAAGAAAAAAGAAAAATTATATAGCAACAAAAACAAATGGGGTTATATCAAACTAAAAACCTTCTGCACAGCAAACAATCAACAGAGTAAAAAGATAACCTACAAAATGGGAGAAAAACATTTGCAAACTATTCATCTGACAGAGAATTAATATCCAGAACAGAATAAAGAAGAAACTCAAACATCTCAACAACAAAAAATCAAGCAATTTGATTTAGAATATGGGCAAATGATCTGAGAATCATTAGCATTAACAAATTGCGGACCCGAAACTAAGCTTATTTTCTGTTTTCAGCTTCTGTTCTTCTAGGCTGAGACAGGGCTTTTAAAACTCAAATAGCAATTATTTAATATTTTTGTTCTTCGGACTCTGTGGCATTATCTATTCCCCAAGACATACAGATGAGATGTGCTGGGTGCAAGGAATTTATAAATAAGAACAATATCAGGTGGGAAATCTTGTGATATCATTGATTAATATCACAAAATGTCCCATGAAAGAAATAATTATTGCTCTGGAAATGTTCAGTGTATCTGTGCTTTGGCCAATTTCAAGGTTCAACCTATGGTATACCATGAGCAGGCTTGCAATGGGCCTGATACTGCAGGAAGAGATGATGGGAAGCCACAGCAACTGGGCAAAAGAAAGAAATAAAGGACATCCAAATTGGAAAGGAGGAAGTCAAATTGTCCATGTTTGTAGGTGACATGATCTTAAACATAGTAAAACCTAAAGACTACTACAAAACTCTTGGAACTGATAAATACATTTGGTAAAGTTGCAGGACACAAAATCAATATACAGAAATCCATAACATTTCAGACAAAGAACTAGCTGAAAAGGAAATCAAGAATGTAATCTCATTTACAATAGCTACAAAAAAATACCTAGCAATAAATTTAACCAATTAGGTGAAATACCTTTACAAGAAAAACTACAAAACACTGATGAAAGAAATTAAAGAATATTCAAACAAATAAAAAGGCATCCCATGCTCATGGATTGGAAGAATATTGTTAAAATGACCATACTATCTAAAGCTCTCTCCATTTGATACAATCCATATCAAAATATCAATGTCATTTTTTATAGAAATAGAAAAAAATCCTAAAATTTGTATGGTACCACAAAAGACTCCAAATAGCTAAGGAAATCCTAAGTAAAAGAACAAAGCTGCAGGTGTCACACCAGCAGACTTCAAAATATACTACAAAGCTGTAGTAACCAAAACAGCCTTGTACTGGCATAAAACAGACACATAGGCCAATGGAAAAAATAGAGAGCCCAGAAATTAATTTACATATGTCTAGCTGATTTTTGACAAAGGTGCCAAAAGCACTCATTGGGGAAAGGACAGTCTTCAATAAATGCTGTGGGGAAAACTGGATACCAGTATGCAAAAGAATGAAACTAGAACCCTATTCCTCTCCATATACAAAACTCAAATCAAAATGGACTAAAGACTTAAATCTAAGACCTCAAACCATGAAACTACTACAAAAAACATGGGAGAAATCTCTAGGACATTGGTTAGGACAAAAATTTCTTGAGCAATACCCCACAAGCACAGGTAACCAAAGCAAAAATGGACAAACAAGATCACATCAAGTTAAAAACCTCCTGTACAGCAAAAGATACAATTAACAAAGTAAAGGACAACCCATAGAATGGGAGAAAATATTTGCAAACTACCCATCTGACAAGTGATTAATAACCAGATTATATAAGGAGCTCAAACAACTCTATAGGAAAAAATCTAATGATCCAATTAAAGGACAGACAAAAGATTTGAATAGACATTTCTCAAACGAAGATATATGAATGATAAACAGGCATATGAAAAGGTGTTCAACATCATTGATCATCAGAAAAATGCAAATCAAAACTACAATGGGATATCATCTTACCCAGTTAAAACGACTTATATCCAGAAGACAGGCAATAACAAATGCGGGTGGCAATGTGGAGAAAAGGGAACCCTTGTACATTTTTGGTGAGAATGTAAATAAATACAACCACTATGGAGAACAGTTTGAAGGTTCCTCAAAAAACTAAAAATTGAGCTACTGTATGAGCTAGCAATTCTACTACTGGGTGTATGCCCAGAAGAAAGGAAATCAGTGTATCAAATAGATATGTGCATGCTAATGTTTGTTGCAGCTCTGTTTGCAATAGCTAAGATTTGTAAGCAACCTGTGTGCATCAACAGATGAATGGTTAAAGAAAATGTGGTACATATACACAATTAACCATTCAGCCATATTCAGTCATTTGCAACAGCACAGATGGAACTGGAGATTATTAGGTTAAGTGAATTGATCTAGGCACAAAAAGGTGAGCATTGCATGTTTTCACTTATTTGTGGGATCTAAAAATCAAAGCAATTGAATTCATGGACATAGAGAGTAGAAGAATGGTTGCCAGAGGCTGGGAAGGGTCGTGGTGGGTGGGGTAGGGGGTGGAAGATCGGCACAGTTAATGGGTACAAAAAATGTAGAAAGAATAAAGAAGGCCTACTATTTGACAGCGCAACAGGGTGACCACAGTCAATAATAATAATAAAAATATTAAAAATAATAGTTTAATATGTATAGTAAAACTGCACGTATTGAAATGACTTAGGGTGTACTTGGATTGTTAGCACCTCAGTGGATAAGTGCTTGAGGGAATGGACACCCCATTCTTCACGATGTGCTCACTTCACATTGCATGCCTGTTGCAAAACATCTCCTGTACCCCATAAATCTATACACCTACTACGTACCCACAAAATTAAAAAAAAAAGTCCAATGATAAAGACGTTCAGCTCAAAACAAAATCTCAGGCATGTGTTACTCATAATGAGAACCTTATCTTACTAAGAAAAGGTTAAGTTACATTAAGTATAATTTATTTAAGAAAACAAGGAAGCTGGCTGGGCGCAGTGGTTCATGCCTGTAATCCCAGCACTTTGGGAGGCCGAGGTGGGCAGATCAAGAGGTCAAGAGATCGAGACCATCCTGGCCAACATGGTGAAATCCCGTCTCTACTAAAAATACAAAAATTAGTTGTGGTGCCCGCCTGTAGTCCCAGCTACTTGGAAGGCTGAGGCAGGAGAATTGCTTGAACCTGGGAGGCAGAGGTTGCAGTGAGCCAAGATTGTGCCACTGCACTCCAGCCTGGCGACAGAGTGTGACTCCGTCTCAAAAAAACAAAACAAAACAAAAAAGAAGAAAAGAGAAAAAAAAGAAAACAAGGAAGTTTGACACTTTAGCTTGCCATGTAGACGGCATCACTACAAAAATATCTGGCTTTTAAGAATGAACTGTAACAATCTAAAAAGTAGCTATCGAGAATGATTCTCTTCCATACTTTGTAGATTTCAAATTGTTTGTTTTGGGCTTCAGCTTAACTTTATCTTTATGCTTGACTATTTGAAATTCTGTACAATATGGCCTGGTGCAGTGGCTCACACCTGTAATCCCAGCACTTTGGGAGGCCAAGGTGGGGGGATGAGCCTGACCAACATGGAGAAACCCCGTCTCGACCTCATATAGAGAATGAGCTGGGCATGGCTGCTCGCGCCTGTCACCCAGCTACTTGGGAGGCTGACGCGGGAGAGCCGCTGGAACTCGGAGGCCGAGGGTGCCCTGAGCCGGGATGGCGGCACAGGGAGACTCGGGCTCAGAATGAAAGACCTGTATCATGTTTCCTTCTCACGGCAGACACTTGTACGTGTCTAGGTTTCCGGTAACTCGTTTCAGCTGTTTCAATAGACCTGCTAGGGCAGTATTTTAGTTAATGTGTAGTGAAGTTCTGAGGGCGCTCTAACGAACTTCCTTGTTTTTAACTCGCTCCCAGGGTGTTTGTCTATTAATTTCAGCTTTGTTTGCTCTTCAATTTAAAAATACGTATTTGGCTTCAGAGCTCTGTTTTCCCTCTCAGTGGCATTGCTCGAGCTGGGTGCTTTTCTTTTTTCAATGATTCTTTATTATAATAGTGCTACTGTTTGTTAAGGCATACGTGGTCAAAACCCAATTTCCTGCAGAGCTGAGAGGAGCTCAGAGAAGTAACGCGGCGGACGGCCCGCTGGAGTGCTCCAGTTTCGGGCTGTGCATGTTTCACACCCCTGCTGAAATACAGTTTGCGTTTCTTTAACTTCCATGTGAAGTGCTCTTCTAAGAACTAACCTTTAGTCGGTGGGTGACTTTCTCTATGGGAGTAAAAGGAAACTGTTATGAAATAGCTGTTTTGGAGCTGTTACAAGCTTTCAAGGATTCAGAGGTCTAAATATTTCAAAAGTCTAATATATTCTAATATAGCAAAACAAACAAAAGAAAATCCATCAGCTACTCCTTCAATTGAAGTGATGAAGCCCAAATAATTCATATGGCAAAATGGAGAAAATTAGAAGACTGGCCATCTAAAAATCCGCCATTGGTGAAGTGATGAAGAACACTTATGGGCTTATTCTGAAACTTGTCGATTTGGCAACTCTTGGCTGCCTATGGATTTCTGTGGTGCAGTGTACAGTTTTAAATAGCTGCCTAAAATCGTGTGTAACTAATCTGGTAAGTCTCACAATCTAATATTTGTCTTTGCAGGAACTGGAACATGCAGAATTCAGCTTGTTATAACTGGTAGAATTGTTTTTTCTTTAGGAGGAGTTTTCTTATGAGAAATGGTGGCAGCAAGGCAAGATAAATTCTTTTTACTTAAATAAGTTAGGAGCACTTATAATTGCAGAAGCTAAAGCAGGCTATTTTATTACTTTAGGGTACCTGGTCATGTTTTTTTTTGGGCTAAAGGATTGGGTAAAGGAGGTTGAAATGGAATCAATTTTGCCAATTTTGCACACTTAAAAAAATTCAATTTAAACTCACTTATTACAAAGTCATTTAATAGTTATCTTGAAACATGAAATAAGTTGGGCCACAGGATAATGCCTGCTAATTCCAGCATAACAGTAATAATTACATCAGATTTGGATAATGTGTAGGGAGCTGGATGACCAAGGAAGCAGATACAGATGCCATGTAAAATAATATTATATTTTAAAGCAATAATTATGTGTACATTTATTTCTGTTTATGTATTTATAATTTTAGTTAGTGAGTTTTTTTACATGGAAATTTATGCTTTCATTCTCATTTCTGGGTATCATCCCTTCTGTAAATATTGTATCATCTCTTTTCAGTTGTAATTTAGTTTTAAACATAATACTAGTGCTAAATATAGTACTCATTATATTATGCTGAAGTGTTGGAGATAGAATTCTGTGACAGATTAAAAAAGAAACTTGTGCTTACACACCTTTGATTTAGTTTAAACTGTAGTTTAAAACATTACTTAGGCTTACTATGGTTAATAGCATTTTTTTAAAAGTTTACTCTTTTATATAAATCTTTGCCAATGATTTCATTGCCTTTAATATAGAATTGCATGCTTTAGTTTTTTATATTTGTAACTCAAACTTAAAAATGGAAGAATGGAAGTAATAAATGTTTTTAAAAGATTTTAATTATTTTAATTATAAGAATATACATTTTAAATAAAATTTTTATAAGATATAGAACTAGAGAAGAATAAAAAAAACTTTATAATTATACCCCTAGTAAGCTTTTGATTGAATTTTCTTTTAGTATTTTTCCTCATATATATATATGTGTACATCTATATCTATAATTTACACACAGCTATGCATCCAGCTTTTTCATTACATTATATTGAGTTTTCTCCTAGACCCTGAACTTTTTTCAGAAACAGAATCTTTAATATCTTTAGAGTGTATGACTGTACCAACATAATTTGTTTGTGAATTTCCCCACTAGTGAAACTGATTTTAGTTGTTTCCAATATTGCCGTCTCCACTTTATTTTACTGTAGTTTCATTTATTCTTATCTTTTTGCGTGGGCTCCTTGCTTCCAGGATTTGGCAGTAGGAATAGACACTTTGTTCCTTTGTTGAGTTGCCTTCCGTTCACCACCTACAGAGAAAAGCACAGCTGATGTGCGGCAACAGCAAGAGACACACGGTCTGCCAATTTGACCAGTGAAAGTACAACATGTTCCCACACAGGGCTTGGAGGGACAAAAGTGAAGTGAATAAACAATTGAATGTAGCCATTGTTCACAGGACAGGATATACAAAGTGCTCAAATTTATTATATTTTCTGTACCATTTTTAAAAACATGGGCATTTACTCTGAGGGTCATCTATAATTTTATTGGTTGATTCTTGATATTGAGGCATGTTTCCTTAAAAAAGAAAAACATAAAAATGTCTCTCCCCCTCCCAAAAAACATGTTAGAACTGCGGACCAAAATGCACAAAGAACAGTTCTACACTTGAGCATGGGTATTTTACATTAATTTTAGCTTACATTAGCAGAGATCTGCATGTATTAGTTGAAAGAATTAAATGAAAAGTTCTTTTGAATTCTAGATGCCATGTACTGCAGAAAACAACAAATAATTAATGCTCTTCAGAACACCAGTATTGTGAGATCCTTTATGAAAAAGAAAAAAGAATTCATGGTTGAATAATTTGTAGACGTGTATTTTGCCATGCCCTCTTTTTGTAGATCCACATGGCACAATAGCATATTAAAGGCTTTGCTTAATCATAATTTCCCCATCTTCTTTAGCAACAAAACCCTTTTTTTAATGTTTCCATAAATTATTGGGGATACAACTGGTATTTGGTTACGTGAGTAAGTTCTTTAGTGGTGATTTGTAAGATTTTGGTGCATCCATCAACCATGTATATACTGCACCATATTTGTACTCTTTTATCCTTCACTCCCCCTCCCACTCTTCCCAAGTTCCCAGAGTCCATTGTATCATTCTTATGCCTTTGTGTCCTCATAGCTTTGCTCTCACTTATCAGTGAGAACGTACCATGTTTGGTTTTCCATTCCTGAATTACATCACAAATCTCTCTTATTTTTTTGAATTAACAAATCACAACTGAGGAACTAACATTGACAGAGGCTCAGTTAGGAGTATCAATTCCATTCAATAAATTTTCCTAGGTATCGATGTATATTCAACTCTGTGGGGGATGCAATTGGCAATACAAAAGAAGTAAATTATGTAATCAGTGCCCTAAAGGAAGTTACCAAATACTGAAGTATCAAAGTTGCTGTCTTTAGACAGTTAAAAGCTATTACAAACATGATGTGTTTTTATTGTATTAAAGGGTGATGACAAAACATTTATTTTTGATTTGTATCTAAAGTTCCAAAGAAATAAACCAAAAATCAACTGAAAGACTATTAGGAATAATAGGATTTGGAAGATTTTTTAAAATTAATGTGTAGACATCAATACTTGTCTTGTATATAAATACATAACATTAAAACAAGATAATATAACAAGATCATAATTCAGAAATTGTATAAAATATCCACAAATTAGCATAGTTTTTATTGATACAGGAAGCAACCTATGAGTAAAACAGAATACGATCGAGAAATAAAACCATGTACATAAGGGGATGTGAAATATGATAAAGATGACAATTCAAACCAATGAGTTACTATCCATTTAGAATAAAAAATTCCTACATAACTGCCAGATTCAAACAAATTTCAGGATATATTTTGTAAAAAGGTATGATTTTTGGTTGGGTGTGAAGGCTCATGCCTGTAATTATAGCACTATGGAAGGCTGAGGTGGGCAGATCCTTTCAGCCCAGGAGTTTGAGACCAGCCTGGGCAACATGGTGAAACCTCTGTCTGTACAACAAATACAAAAATTAGCTGGGTGTGGTGATGTGCACCTGTTGTGCTCGCTACTCAGAAGGCTGAGGTGGGAGGATTGATAGAGCTGGGAGTTCGAGGCTGTAGTCAGCTGTGATCTCACCACTGCACTCCAGACTCTGTTTCAAAAAAACAAAAACAAAAAGAAAAAGGTATTATTTAAATACAAACAGACAAAGAAACAAAACAAAGCAAGAGTTTACCTCATAAAAATACTAGAAGAAATTAGGGGTTACTGTTTCTGTAATCTTAAAGTAGAACTGCCTTAAGAAGCCTAATTTAAAAAATTTATACTCCCTAAAACGAAATTATCGGTAAATTTGACTACTCAGAAACTTAAACTGTTATGACAATAAACAGAATACAATAACAGCAAAGCCAAAAAGTGGAGTATTACACATGATAAATAATTTTTTTAAAGAAAAAATCCAGGCCGGGCACAGTGGCTCATGCCCGTAATCCCAGCACTTTGGGAGAATGAGGTGGGCGGATCACAAGATTAGGCGTTCAAGACCAGCCTGACCAAAATGGATAAACCCTGTCTGTATTCCAAAAAAAAAAAAAAAGAAAAAGAAAAAAATCCCTAATACACATAAAAGCATGTAAGATGAATTTAGAATATAAACAGCTACTTCAAAAAAGAAGTGTCCATTAACCAATGAGAGGATTAAAAAAAGTTACATGTATACACCATGGAATACTATTCAGCCATAAAAAGAAATGAAATAATGTCTTTGCAGCAACGTGGTTGGAGCTGGAGGCCATTATTTGGCCTGGAATGAAAAACCAAATACCCTATGTTTTCACTTATAAGTGGTAGTTAAGCTATGGGTACACAAAAACACACAGAATGGTATAACAGACTTTGGAGACTCAGAAGGGGGAGGGAAGGAGAGGAGTGAGTGATGAAAAAACTACATATTGGGTACAATGTATACTACCTGGGTGACAGGTGCACTAAGGTATCCGATTTCACCATATACAATTTATATACAATATACATATACAATTGTATACATATATTATTGTATATATACAATTGTATATATGTTAAAATTTTTTATATATGTATATATATAAAAGAAATATAAATGGCTAAAAAGCATGTGATATTCAACCTCACAGCAACCACGGAATTGCAGAGTAAAAATAAATTATCAATTTTTCTTCTATCAAATTGGCAAAGATAAAAACATTTATCTTTGGAAAAAGTATGGGTAAACTGCCATTTTCATGAATTGTTAGTTGGGATGTAAATGGATAAATTTCTAGAAGAAAATAAAAGAATGGGTTATTAAATGTCAAAATTAAAAGAGAAAATATACCTCTAATCTTGTACATCAAGAAATTTATCTGAGGATACTATTCCATAACTAACCAAAGATATGTATGCAAAAGGATGTTAATAGCAAGTTGGGACATAATACTACTAATAAATTCCCAAGTGCTTGCACTGCACTATAGTAATTAATGGATTTAATTAAATCTTCACAGAAGCTTATGAGTTAAGTATTATCCTACTCATGTCCCGGATTTGAACACTAAGTTTAGATGGCTCAGGTAACTTTGAAAATATCACATTGAAAGCAAATATCATGTGGAATTAAAATACAGATCATTCTGCTCTGTTCCATTTAAATAGGGTAGGAAGTAAAAATAAGATTAGTTCTGGCTGAGGTGGGCAGAATAGAAAAGCTTACATCAGGAAGTAGGTATTAGGTTAAGAAAGTTTGAGATCTGGAACTGAGTTTGACTCTTGGAAGCAGATAATTGGAGTAGTTGGAGCCAAGATAAACCAGTGGGGATCCTAATGTTCAAAATGAAAAATGTGATTTTGTTGGAGATCATGAAGGCATCTGGTTAAGAGCACAGGTTCTGGAGGCAATCACTCTGCCCCCTTCGAATCCTAACCTAGGTAATTTACTAAACTTCCCTGTGCCTCAGCTGTAAAATGAGGTTAATTATAGCACCTACCATATAGGGTTGCTGAGATGATTCAGTGAGATTTAGTGTAAAACACTTATAAGAGTGCCTGGAACATGGCAATAATTCAGTAGATGTTAGCTATTATAATTATGAGGAAGAGAATGGAGAATGAATGGAGATTAGGGAAGAGTGTTGACAAAATCTGCCTCATCGGAAACCCTTAGACTCGACTGTAGAAGTTATCTTTCCCAAGACCACTCAGCCTGTTAAATTTACTCCAGAGAAGATCCATCCAGAAGGACTCAGTGCTGTTACAATGTGACTGTGATCATCAAGAAATAACTCTGCTCTCCTACTGTTAAAATACAACACAAAGACTACCTAGCAACCACACTTTTGCTTTTATGAGTTAAAATACATTTTTGAAGAGGTAGGAAAAGATTCAATTTTGAACTCATTATATCTCACCTGATTTTTATATGCTTGCGATTCAACCGCCTTTTGAACAAAATCATGGAAACAAAGTACTATGAAGCACTTGGTTACAAAATTCATCTAACAGAGTTCTTATTATCTAAATGCTTATTATCTAAAAACAAAAGCAAATAATCATCCTTCTTCTTTGCCTACAAATATAACTGGTTATGGAGTTTAAAGGAATCCTCACTCATGCTTCAAAGTAAAGAAAAAATAGGCAACATTTGTTCTTTGGTTCTTGAGTCTGATTACTCTTCAAGTCAATCCACACAATATTAAGTCGTTGGATAATGTTTGCAAGGGACTTCTGGAGCATCCTTACATGAGAAACCACTTTGAATTCATGGATTTACTCCTTTGGCATATCTGTATTTATTGAACACCTATTTCCATCAGGCACTGTTCTTGGTGCTGAGGATGGAGTGAAGAGGCAAATGGATAGAAAGGAGGCGCATGCTCCTTGAGCACAGTAACAGAATGCTGCTCTCTTCTCTCTACCAAGCACGGTCCACTATTCGGGTACTTATCTGAGTATCCTTATACAGCCCAGTATTCCTATCCTTTGTAAACTGTCTTGCTTATGACAGACAGTACTCAAGTTATGACCAGAGAGACAAATGAGCAATTTATAGATCTCTGTCCTTAGTTCCCATGTCTTTTATTTTCCTCCAGTATAAAAATGTTCCTACAATTTGTATGTGAGAAACAAAAGAATAATCTTATGGTTTATTGTATACCAATTTGCATTTTCTCCCTGCTCTTGATTTTAAAAAGAAAAATCTGAACACAGTTCATCACTAATTTAGGAGTCCTTTGGCTTGACCAACTGACCAATGCCACAGGTTTATTTAATTGCCACAGCCTTACTCCCAGCTTTGTAGTTCCTATAGAATTCTTAGGCATTACATTTATAATTTGCACTAGCATTTTGTCTGGTAGTGATGGATTTAATGCCTTTAAAACCTTTGGCTCCTTACTTAACAGTTACAAAATGCTGAGGAGGCAACATTATTTCAGGAAGCCTTTTTAAAAGGTGTATTAGTTACAGGGAACCCAGTACTGATGGCTGGTGTTTACTATCTCCTTCATTTCAGGGCCTGCAGCTTGACCTTGGCACACCACATAATCTGAGTGAACTGGTAAGTAATTGCTTCAATTGCCAAGAATTTTACAATGTTTGTTTGTCCCTTCATGATAATGAAGGGACAATGATCAGGTTTATTACAGTAAGAATTGCTAAGTAAAATCTCATTTACCCTTGCTGGAAGAACACCAGTTGAAAATAATGAGAAGTCTGAATTTATATAAAAAGGAAGTATGTTGAAGTGGAAACAGCACAGGATCAATCCAGGTGCACGATTTTGTTTCTGTATAACTGTGTAGCTTTTGACAAATTACTTATTTTTTTCTGAGATTTAGTTTTAGTCTATGTTATTTGATAGAATTTCTTCTAACAATTACATTTTATGGTTTTATTACTGTTCTGCACATGCGTTCATTTGTTTCACAAGTGTTTAGTGACTTGAGGTATAAGTATGCACAAGACACTGTGCCAGGAACAAGAAATTTAACAATGAAAAAAATAGGGTCTCTGTTTAAAAGAACTCTCAACCTTTTTGAGATGTATACTTTAAACCAGAGACAGACACACACATAAAACCATGGCCAGACAGTAACATCAGAACCAGAAGTGTGGTGTGTGTGAGGAGTAAAAAGAGAATACATAAGAGTAAAAGGCACCACACTTGCCTGCAAGGCCTTCAAACTAAAACTAGAAAGAGGAAGAGTTTTCCAGATGGACTAAAGGGGAAAAGGCATATTGATCAGACAGGGCCCTTAGTGGCAAGACACAAAGGTGTGAAGTAGCCTCAAGTTGTTAAAGTCATTAACTGAGTATTTGTTAAGTTGTTAAACAAAGGTGTGAAGTAGCCTAAGTTGTTAAAGTAAAAGAACTGAGTATTTGTTGCTAAGTTGTTAAGTTGTTAAAGAAACTGAGTATTTCAGCTTGCTTGGAAAATGGGGTACATGTGTAGAAGGTAGGGAGGTGGAAGACCAGTTGTCAAGTTACATGGAGCCAGACCATGAAGGGCTTTGCCTGCCATGCTTGATAAGTTGGTCTTAACCCAAAAGATGATGGAGAGACATACAGAGTTTTAGGTAAGAGAAGAGTGTGACCAGGTTTTGTTTTAAAAAGATCACTCCAAATGTGGGAACAAGAGGGATCTCCCTGAGGTTTTTGGCAAGTGGTAAATGGCACAGCAGAAAATTGAGGCAGTGAGTGATGAACTCAGATAGATTTTAATGACCAGATGAGTCAATAGGGCTTGGTGATGGGTTTTCCATGAGAAGGGAGAGTGGGATGAGAGAAGAAGACACCTTGGTTCCTGGTTTGGACCACTCAGGAGAATGTAGCGTGTTAATGGAAGACACAGGAGAAAGAGCAAATTTGAGGATGGAAAGTGAGGAATTGAATCCCACATGATGAATTTGAAGTGCTTGTAGGAACGTAAATGGAGACAGCTAATGAGCGAGTGGATATCTGGGTCTGGAGCTCAGGAAGGAGGCTCAGCTGCAGTTAGAAGTTTGGGGAATATCAACACCAAGATCACTTGAAGCTGAGGTAGGGGATGAACTCACTACAGGAGAACTAGAAGAGTGTGAGGAGAAAAAGCTGAGGACAGAACACAAACTCCAAAGGGGTGGAGAGAGGAAAAAAGAGATGGCAAAGGAGACTGAGCAGGAAGTAGGAAAAAGGAATCCAGGTGCCACCATGGCCTGTGGAAGGAGTGGTCAGGATAGGCACAGATGGATCAAGTAAGGTAAGAAGAAACCTGTCAAATCTGCCCACTAGCAGGTCAGGGCAGCTTAGGGTTTTCAGGGCTGCTGTGGGGCGAAAGCTGCTAGTAGGCAGCTGACTCCCCAAACCGCCTACCTATTTAGGTTTTGACATGCTACCATCTGGTTGAAACTCCAGTTTTGAGTTTTGCTTGACATGTGTGGATGCCTTAGGATATACTCAATGCCATGTTGTCCTGGGCTTTACCTTTGACAACTACCCAGGGTACAGTGTCTTCCCTGAAGGTTGGCTGTTCTCTGGCTTCTAGGCCTGCTCATGTTAGGCGTAACTCCACTCAGTAACTTGGCTGCCCTGCAGTGAGCCACAAGCCTTGTTCTACCTGTAGATAGGACAGGTCTGTCTGGAACCCCAAAAGTCCGGATCCTTTGGAGGCCTCAAGTTTCTTGGTAGGTTTCTATTTCTAAAACACAGGGTGATGCTTTGTGTTACTATGTTGTACTTTCAGGTGACAAGAAAAAGTCACATTTCGTCAATCACTCACTCTTGTTTGTTATTGTCTCTTCCAGTGCATCCAAGGATGTCACTTTTGGAACTCTGTAGATCAGAATAACTGTGTTTTAAAGTGTGTAAGTATTCATTAGGTTTCTATTTTGATACTGTTGTTTCTTTCAAGGGGAAAGTTGTGTAAGAGGATTCCCATTTGGATTTCCATTGGCTTTCAACTAGTTTGCTTGACCCTAAGACAAAACAAAACAAAACTAAAAAGCTGTTAGCCTGGATAATACATAGTAATAGAAAAGAGATTGAGATTAACATTTTTAATGCTGCTAGAGGTCAAGGAAGGTTAATGCAAATCACAGAACCCAGGGATGCTCAACTGCTCCCAAACTATAAATGTCTTTTAGTAGACTGTTAGGTATTTGTTAAATTTGCTAGGCCTATGTTCTCAAATTTTAATGTACAATTATCTGGGATCTTCTTAAAATGCTGATTCTGATTCAGTAGGTTTTGGGTGGGGCCTGAAATTCTGCACTTGTTACAAGCTCCCAAGTGATGCAATGCTGGTGGTCCCCAGACCACATTTTGGATTGCAGGGCCGTAGATCATGTTCAAAGTTTCTGTGCAGGAAATATGGCAGATACCTAATTCAGGGCCGCAAACACCTGGTTTACTCCACTTTATATAGGAAATACATCCCCAGATATTTTATTTTTTATGTTATTATGTTGCCTCACAGAATGGAAGTTACCAAAATGTAGATCATGTGCTATCTGGACTTAGTAACTACTAAATATTTCTCAGAAATTGCAACTCAAACAATTTGTCTCGTTGTGTGTTTAGTATCTTTTATCTCAACGTGTTAGCTCCATTGGGGCAGGATGCTCCGTCTTTTTTCGGTTGTTATCTCTTGCATTGAATGCAGTGTGGGGCATAGAGCAGCTGCTCAGTCAACATTTGCTGAAGAAATGAATGGGAAGCATCATTTGTTGCTGGGCAACAATCCAGGAGGTTGTGTGGCTGCTGGAGGGGCCAACATGGGCAGAGGAATCTGTTGACCTTTGCTAGCAAGAGCTATTGATGGTTTTCACTTCCTGTTCGGTTTCCTTTTGGCATTTGCAAATACTCCTTCACCTCTAACTTGGTCCACCACAGATTATGTTAGCCTGCTAAGAATTTTCTAGTGGATATCATATTCTCCCATTTTTCCAGTGATGCAAACGGTTTAATTTTTAGAGCTGCTCATACAGTGTCTTGCCTAGATAGGAGGTCCAGCTCTGGGCTCCCTGGCTTTTGTTTGTTTGTTTTTTTGGTTGTTTATCAATGGTGGGGCAAGAAATTAATTTGAAATACATGTACAGCTCAATGTCACTAAAATTATTTACAACTTTCAAGATTTTAAGTAGTCTTTCTTTCTTTTTCTATGCAGAATGATACTTATGCCACTGTTTGTGAGGTGAGTTGGCAATCCGAAAAAAAGATGTCATCAAGCCTCATGTCTTTATCTCTGGTCTCTAAAAAGCTTTTAAAGTAGAAATGAAGAAACCTAAGGTGTTCTCAGTGCACAGAGACATTCTTCCTGAAAGTGTTACTACTCTGAGTATAAAAATGACTGTAAAATTCCATTTTGGCACAAATATTTACTGTTTCATGTATCTATGTGCATGTATATTATATGTATATATAATACATGTTTGTATATAGATAGACACACATTCACCATATGTGTGTGTGTATATATAATTTATAGATATGATAGATATATTTATTTATATATTATATATCTATTATATATATGATTTATATACATATAAGTATATAAATAATATTTATATATTATATATAATTTATATATATAAATTATATATAATACATACAAATAATATATATATTATTTATATAAATATTATATATAATATTTAAATATTTATATAATTTTTATATATAAATTATATAATTTAAATATTTATATAAATAATATATAAATATTATATATATATTATATTATTTATGTATTATATATATTTATATATAATTTATATATAATATATAAATTTATATATAATTTATATATAATATATAAATAATATATATATAAATAATATATAAATACTATATAAATAATATATATATATAAATTATATATATTACTCTAATCTGGTTTGGGAAGTTATAATCCCTGGACTCTGGGCAGAGGGGCTGGAGTTGGGGGAATGGAGCGGGGAAGAAGAAGGGGTACATTCGGAGATATTTCTGCTGATTCCATTTTCTTCCCCACAATGTATAGTGCTCTATCAATAAATTTAGGACATTAAAAGAGAATGCTTTAATTGCAGCTGTGTGTCTTTCTTTCTTTGTTTTTCTTTCTTTGTTTTTCTTTTTTCTTTTTCTTCTTTCTTTCTCTCTTCCTCTTTCTCTCTCTCTCTTTCTTTTCTTCTTTCTTTCTTCTCACAGTCTTGCTCTGTCACCCAGAGGGGTAGTGGTGCAATCTCAGCTCACTGCGACCTCTGCCTCCCGGGTTTAAGCGATTCTCCTGCCTCATCCTTCTGAGTAGCTAGGGCTACAGGCCTGTGCCACCACGTCTGATTAATTTTATATTTTTAGTAGAGATGGGGTTTTGCCATGTTGGCCAGGCTGGTTTCAAACTCCTGACTTCAAGTGATCCACCCACCTTGGCCTCTCAAAGTTCTGGGATTACAGGCACGAGCCACCATGCCTGGCCTCAATTTTCTTTCTTATGCAACAAAATCCTATGCCAATATTTTGCAACACAACTTCTCCCCACCCCTCCCCTCAGTGGTAAGTGATATCTTACACTGCCCCTCCCAGGTGTCATTATGGTCCTCTAAACAACCTTTGCTGCACTTGATTTTCTCTCTTTCAAAGAGACCTTAACGTTTTGATCTTTTCCTATTTGGTCTTCAACTGAGCTTGCCTGTGCTATATTTCATCCCTTCAAAATAAGGTTATTTGACAATAGGTGATATGAAGAAACTACCTTGTTTATCAGTTTAAAACCTATGGTGGGTGGGTATGGTGGTGTGCACCTGTAGTCCCAGCTACTTGGAAGGCGGAAGTAGAAGGATTGCTGGAGGTCAGGATTTTGATAGCATCCTGGGAAACATAGCACAACTGTCCCCTAAAGGAAAAAACGTTAAAACCTATGTTGTATTCTGTTTAAATATCCTTGAAATTGACGACCAGAAGCCTGGGGAAAGAGTATAAATTATCATCCATTAGTAAAAGAGAAAAATTCCCTGTTAATAGACAGCAAAAATACAAATGAAAAATTAAATTGGCATGTTTTATCAGTTGTTACCGGTTGGTTATAAAAATCGCATCTGAGCAATTTTTCTTGGGAATGGATGAAGGTGAGGGTTGGCTAAGAAGAGAGAAAACAGGGGAAAAGTCACCCATAAGTAAAGAGACAATTAAAGGTATCTCCTTATTGAGATAGAAAAAAAATTGTCTTCGAATCCTTTTATGCAATGAAAGCAAAATTACCCCCAAAGAATAGTTCCTAGGATAAATGTACCAGTGTCAGGAAAATCAGGGAGAGAGAGTCTTTCAAGCATTGAAGAGCCCAGGATTGGATTTCTAATGTGCTAGTTCTTTGTTAATCATTATCCTTCCCAGTTTTCTGTGCTTATATAGTATAAATCTTTCCTCTCAGTGTTATAATTTGTATAACTATTCAATTTTTTTCTCTTTATACTTTGCTATTTTACACTTTAAAATGTTTCACTTAAAGTAGAACTGAACTGGAATACATGTTATATGTATCTCATTCAATTAATCATCTCTATCTTCTATCAATCTATCATCTGTCTATTCTCTCTGTCTGTCTGTCATCTCAGTTGTCCACACCTTTAGGAAATCAAACTGCTTAATCATTAATGTTTGAATGTAGGAAGCTTGTTATTTTTGCAATTCATATTTCTTGGAGGGAATAATCTTGAAAGTGATAGGTCAGTGAAATAGAACTTGGAAAATGACAATAGCTAGTGAGATGGCTTATCCCTGATAATTTAAAACATAAATTAGATCTTACTGCCTCTTGGCCTTTTGGCTATTTTCCAAGTTCTGTTTCACTGAGATATTACTTTCAAGATTATTCCCTCCAAGAAAAATGAATTGCAAAAATAATGAACTTCCTACATTCAAACAGTTATACCTACGCCTTTGACTTATTTTCTTCCTAGCAATTTTCATTATCAGAATTATTTTTCTTTTTAAAAATTTGTCACTCAGTTATTATCTATCTCCTTCTAAGGGAAGTCCTGTAAAGCAGGGAATTTAACTTTCTTGCTTACTGTCATATTCTTAGACCCCAAAACCATGGTTGGCATGAAAAAGGCCAACTGTTCAAATATTGTTGCATGAATGAATGAATGAGTAATTTTTAAGGGAACAATGCCACGGTTTATTTGGAGGGTGGTGGGGGTGCCTTCCTTGTGTTACAGAAGCTAGAAAGGGCACTGGCAGCCTATGTGCCAGTCTGGGAAACCAAGGATGGAGCCAGAGGGACAGTAAAGATGGTCTGTCTGACTACGATGGGGAAGATGGGAGTATGGGTGGGAACAGAGAGAGCAAGCTCATGTAGCCCCCAGGAAGAGTAAACTTGGCTTCCACTGTGGGAATGGCAGCTCACTAACTTGGAATATGCCACATGAATGTCCCATCCAAGGGCTTCAGGCTCAGATTCTGTAAATTCCTTAAATCCAATCACCTTTAGATTCTAGGCAACTCAAGCTTGGGAAACACTGGATAACTTTATTTGAAGTCCAATGTTAAATCGCCACCATGGTTCAGGGAGGGGTGAAGGGAGGTGAAAGGGATGGGGCAATGGGTTGGGGAGAGAAGGAGAAGGAAATATAGTTGTTAGCTTTGCCTCCACTTGAGATAACTTTTAAACTCCCAGAAGGATGGGAATTTTATTGTCTATTTCCCCTGAAAGTATCAGAAAAAATGAGAAGACAATTTTCCCAGATTTTCAGGACTAGCTGTGTTTCAAAATAATCTATATTTCCAAATATGTCTCCTTTCTTCTCCTCAGTTTTCTTTTTGAAAGAAAAAAATCATGTTATAAATAATTTTGCTGTAAATTGGTTTATTTACTCTGCAGTTAATAAATATGTTGAGTGCTTTATTAAAATATGTAAACAGTATTTGAAATGTATACTAAACCTTGAAGTTAAATAATTCCAAACCCAAACTGAGGTGTTTAATCCTTAACTAAGCAAACCTGGACTTATCAGGCACCCTTCCTTTTAGTGTGCAGATCAAACATTGAACTGTTCGTATTTGCAAGTTACTGCCCTTCTTTTTAGGGCAAATGTATTGTGCCATGGTTTGCACTATTATCATGAGACACAATAGCATGTTGTCCTAGGTATTATAGTTACAAATTGAAAGAGAACAGGAAGATAGATCATGATTGTGTTGTGGTTTAACAATGTGGACCTTTTCTCCAAGTGTGTGTGTGTGTGTGTGTGTGTTTTGTAGCTAATGTTAATGCATCTGTTAAGAGTTGCGGGAAATTTGTGTTGCATTCATCAAATTGTGTACTGTATTTTTCATTAATAAGATAAAACATCATTAAGTTTTCATAGATTTGAAAACTCAACCTTGGTATAAAGATATTCATTAAAATGTTCAGCTACTATATAGATTTATAGTCAATGTTTAATTTTCCAAGGAAGACCAGGATATATAAAATAAATAGGTACTCCCTAAGCATCATTTTAGTCTAAAGTTTTAGGTTTTAAACTCATGAAAACATTGACCAAGATGGCAAGCACATAATTGTACTGCTGAGCTCAGTGTTTTTTCAGCCTATGTGACGTGACCCATTAGAAGGTCATCAAATCAATTCAGTGAATCAAGAGTCGCATTAAACAAAATGAAAAAAATACAATAGCATTGAACATATAAGAGCACATCACAGACAAGGGGTTTCTTTTGAAGACAATGAAAATGTTCTAAAATTAGATCTTGGTGATTATTGTACAACTCTGAATATTCTAACAGCACTGAACTCTGTACTTTGAATAAGTGAGTTTATGGCGGGTGAGTATATCTCAATAATACTTCTAAAAGTGGAAGGAAAAGTAAGGATTATTTCAGGAATCTTTTTTTCAACATGTATGTGTGTACTAAGTTGTTTCATTAAATTATTTTTTGCTACAGAGCATGGTCAAAAGTTTGGGAATTGCCAGTCTAGCAAGTGGGAATTTTACTGCAGTGGAAATAGTTTACATAAAGATGTACTTGTGTATTAGGCACTCTGATTTCAAAGATTTACTTACATATTGGACAAAGATATACTTGCATATTAGGCATTCAGATTTCAAAATTTAATTGAAGCTTATTAGCAAAACCAGTAACGAGGATGCCCTGACTTGCATGCTACCTGTCTTTCACAGCGGGAATCATGTGAGGTTGGCTGCAGCAGTGCGGAAGGTGCATATGAAGAGGAAGTACTGGGTAAGAGGACACACACAACTTTAAAAAAATAGTCTACACCACTCTAGTGACTTGTACTTATGTAAAGATAATGAAACATCTCTCAAAACCTCTTGACTTCTGCATCCCAGTATGATAAAATATACATACTTAGAGAATTCAATAATTTCAAATGTAGAGGCCATTCCGATAAAGACTCAGCAAGAATCTTCTTTCAGAACAAAACAGAGGAAACAGTACATGACTAATATTTAGGACCAGATTTTGTCCTCAAGTTCAGTAGGTATACTCACTTCTATCTTAATGACAAGACAATCTATATCCTGAGCAGACTTGATGTCAGGGAATGCCACTGTTTTAATGAATGGAAAGTATAGGTATATTGTATTGAATGTACCTTCCATTATTCAGCTAACAGTTATCCAATAGAGTGCCTATTGTGTGTAAGACTCCCCAAAAGGCTTTAGGAATTTGTAAAATGTACAGAAGCTATGCTTTTCAGTGTTAGATTTTGAGCAAGTAGAGGGCATGGGTGTCTATCAGCTCCCTCTGCCTGAGTCTAGAGTAGATTGGGCATGTCAAAGTAGCCTTGCCTTAGTGTATTAATTCTCCAGTAGTTTCTTAAATGCCAATGTTTTGATTAGTCATAGCTTGGATGTCAGCAGATATCATTCCTGAATTCCCTAGGGCATCCTCCCACTGAGAGGTAGATAGTTCCATTAAGTCTGTGAGATGCTTGGTTCTTCCATAGGTTGTAGTCCTTGCCTCAGTGACTTGTTCCTTGCTCTCAGTGGCTGATAGAAATTGGAAGCGGAATCTTACATTGCTGTTCTGATTAGCTTCTGGCCTTTAGTGTCCCCCGAAAGGTACCCTAGACATTTCTGTGGAGAGGTAGTGATATTACATTTTTTTTCTGTGTCATGGGAATTAGCTGTGGATAAAATTTATATTGTATGGTTTTCCAGCTGGGCACTGATGTGCTCCAGGCCATTACAGCAATCTCATAGGGAGCCATGGAGTATTTTAAACACTCAAGAGAAACACAGGGAGAGGTGAAATCTGTTGGATGGTGATACCCAGTCTGATCCTAAGGTTAGAGGATTTGTGCAGTGCCCAACAGGTACACAGGTCCCATAAAAGGATGAAATAAATACAGTTTTATCTTTCAATTTCTTATTTGTTTCAATTATCTACCAAATTGTTAGATACTAGCTATTAATACCAAATTGTTAGTCAATTTGGTATTAACACCTACTTATTGAGTTATACTACTTAAAAAAATGGAACTGTTAGAGAATTCCTTTGGTTCAGAGAACCATGAAAAAAATTTCTGAGAAACTAAGGACACCGGAATTGAGGAAGTGTGAAATCTTTTATTTACATTCCTTGATTATGTTCTAAAATTATATTACCAACTTAATTATACAATTCTGTTAGAATACAAGTGTAATCAATGCTTTATTTTTATTTTCTCACTGGTAATGGATCAGTGTCTATGTACCACTAATAAATGAGATGTATCAAGTCTAAATAAAGGCATTTATACTTAGGGACCATATCTGTAGTCTGTTATAATGAATCATTTTGTCCATGATCCTAAGATTTTATTTGTCTTTAACACATCTGATTCCTGAGTAATTTATCTGTAGATATGCTATATTCATTTTACATATCTCCCATGCCCCTTTTCACATGATGGAAAATGATAATAGCTAATAACATATTAAAATGAATAAATAAATATATATTTGCATATCTATGTATGTGTGTGTGTATATATGTATACACGTATATGAGAGAGAGACAGAGTCTCGCTCTGTCACCCAGGCTAGAATATAGTGGCACAGTCACAGCTCACTATAACCTCAAACTCCTGAGCTCAAGCAGACCTCCTGCCTCAGCCTCCCGAGTAGCTAGGCATGAGCCACCATGTCTGGCCAAAAATAGCTATTTTTTATTAGGCATTTATGAGTTGACCGCTTATTTATTCATATGTATTAGCTCCTTTTGTCCTCAGAGTTATACATACTATTGTTAACCTCATTTTACAGGTGAGAAAATTGAGGCACAAAGTTTATACATTTGCTTGAGGCCACATAGCTGGTAAGGGATATTTCTGGAATTATAACCCAGGTGCCTGGTAACAGAGCCTTTTCTTACCCACTCTGCCATGTACTGAAAATAGGATGGAGCTCAGTCTAGCTTCCCTTTTTCATTTGGCTCTCTCTTTGCCTGGATAATTTAGCATAAACCTACTTTACCTTTTTTTCGTATGTATCACCATGGCTTTGAAATATGTCTATATTTAGCGATGATATTTACATTGACTTGTACTTACATAACTGATCATTTCTGCCAGTTCTCAACTTTTGTTTCTGATGCCTCCTGGTTATTTTTCCTCACTCTGCTGACAATTCCACCATTGGACTCCTCTTCAGGATGTCCACAGCATACTCTAATTCCTGATACCGAGAGTCTCACAAGAAGAAAGGGAAGAAAAGTGGGGCTGTGCTTTGCTTCTTCAGTTATAGTAGCCAAAAATTAACTCTAAAAACAAGAATCAGCAGAGAAGGGTTGTGCTAGGCTTCTTTGTGGGCTAGGTCTTCAGATGATAATGACTCTGATTTTTCTGGATTACGGAGTATGGACTTTAATTGGTCTATGTCTGGTGTCTGTAGTGACAAGAACTGTATCGATTTTCTCTTAACCAGAAAGACTGAGATCCTGGGGATTTGCATTTAGCCATTTTAAGCTCCCTACCAAATTTAACATGCTTTCACAACCAGAGTGCTGATTTTGTTTCCAGAAAAGAAAGCTGAAGCATTAAATTCTTCACAATTTTGGAAAAATATAAAAAGTAAAGTAAAATAATTTCATCCCAGTGGGACGTACCATTCAGAAGCCTAGCCCTTAGTGCCATGCCTGGCAAGCAGCACCTGAGAGATATGTGCTGCCAATTGTAATACGTCTAATGTTTAGATGTCCTGAAATATTTTGTAATGTGAAACAGCTGATCACAGAGTCCTTTGGAGTAAAGGCAATTGCTCTGTACATATAAAAAATAATTTGTTGTTAAGATGCATAGCAGTAGTAGAATTAGAGTATAAAATTTCAGAAATATGTTGGGGTACATATCCCAACATAATGGATGGTTCTGTTGTGCCACAGTTGTGCTCTGAGCACTGGGTCCCCTCATGTGAAAGAGAGTGATACTGTAAGAGAAAACTGGACAGCTCAGAATGTGCTGTGTCATCTGCCTATGAAATCAAAATCAGAACAAAAAGAGGACTATGTTCAAAGATAATAGTAAATTCTGTAGAAAAAAAGGTTGAGAGACTAATTTTTAAAAATAAATTGAATATGCATGCCATTGATTATTCAGGTGAGTTATTATGGCAAAATGCAGTTTTAGCAAGAGAATATGGAGAGCCCTAGATGAGACAGGCACACACTCTCTTGCTCTGATGAACAGGAGTGCAAAGTGAATGAAATCTTGTTTTCTCCCCAGAAAATGCAGATCTTCCAACTGCACCCTTTGCTTCTTCCATTGGAAGCTACAATATGACATTACGATGGAAATCTGCCAACTTCTCTGGAGTAAAATACATCATTCAGTGGAAATATGCACAATTTCTGGGAAGCTGGACTTATACTAAGGTATGAAAGGCTGCCTTTGTACCTAAACCCAGACCACTCCCTATATTTAAAAGCACCAAATTATTACTTACAGTTACAGGCATAAAGGCCTTCTAGAAAAGATTCAGGCATGAGGTGGATAATTGGATTAGATGAAATTTAATCTCAGCTACTCTGTAACATGTTAAGGCTTAGCCTTAACATTAAGGCTTATTTTATAAGGAAAATATAACATGTATTTTATAAGGAAAATATAATATTGGACATACGTGCTATTCCTTCAGTATAGCATCACATAACCATTCTCCCCATTAGTCATTATCTGCCCATCCCAGTTAAAATGAGTCCAGGTAGGATGGAGGGCAGAAGAAAGATTTGCATGGGGGCTGTTGCAGTTTAGAAGTACTGTCTATGGTGGTCATCCAGGACTGTGCCTTTTAGGAAAACATGAGAAAGTTTAGGAAAAAAAACAGTCCCAAGACATTATGTGTACTAACATAGAAAAATGTAAGTCCTTCAGGTAAATGCCAAATAATTGAATCCATAATTTTGCTATTTTGAAGGAGAGAATTTCTGAGTGAATTCTGCATGCTGATATCTGAATGGCTTAGCTGTAAGCTCCAGGCCTCTATTTTGTCTTCTCTGGCAAGCCATCCACCTTCTACAAATTTATCTATGCTCTTGAGTCCCAATGTGGGGTGGTGATTCTATATATGCTGATTATTAATCACTCATTGATCTAGACTGTGTCCAGACTGTCCTATGTGGTTGAGCCTCTGCACCCCTTCACTGAGTACATTTTCCGAGTGGTGTGGATCTTCACAGCGCAGCTGCAGCTGTATTCTCCTCCAAGTCCCAGTTACAGGACTCATCCTCATGGAGGTATGGTGTGCACACATTGCTTATGAAAAGACATAATTCCAAAGCTTTGATTCAGTTTTTATTTTAAACAATTAAACACATCTATTCCTTCATATTAATTGATCCATTCAAAATTGGGTACATAAGTATGTGCCAGGTAGTATTCTAGGTACTCAAATACGTTTATTATCAAAACACACAATGACTCCTGCTCTTGTGGAGCTCACTTTTTTTTTTTTTTTTTTGAGACAGAGTCTTGCTCTGTTGCCAAGGCTGGAATACAGTGGTGTGATCTTGGCTCACTGCAACCTCTACTTCCTGGGTTCAAGTGATTTTCCTGCCTCAGCCTCCCAAGTAGCTGGGACTCAGGCATGCACCACCATGCCTGGCTAATGTTTTGTATTTTTAGTAGAAACAGGATTTCACCATGCTG
>PVKP010020416.1:0-40762 GCA_004027715.1 Plecturocebus donacophilus
TTCTTTTCTGAAACAAGGCACTCTTTTTTTTTTTGAGACAGAGTTTTGCTCTGTTGACCAGGCTGGTTTGCAGTGGTGCAATCTCAGCTTACTGCAACTTCTGCCTCCTGGGTTCAAGCAATACTCCTGCCTCAGCCTCCCAAGTAGCTGGGACTACAGGTGTGCACCACCATGCCCAGCTAATTTTTGTATTTTTAGTAGAGATGGGGGTTTCACCATGTTGGCCAGGCTGGTCTCAAACTCCTGACCTCAGCTGATCCAGCTGCCTCGGCTTCCCAAAGTGCTGGGAGTACAGGCATGAGCCACCGTGCCCCACCCAAAGCACTCTCTTGAATGTAGATAAATCACACAGTATAAGCACTGTGCTCTGTATAAGGGTGAGAGATGAAGCCACAAACATTTCTTGATTATCTACAGGGCTGTAATCCCAAATATGAAATTCTGAAATCCAAGTATCTCTGAAAAGCAAATGTTTTTTCTTGGTTGGCACCAAAACTGAATGGTAGCAAAACCTGACCTGAACTCATTTTTTTTCTGCAGAAGGACCCTCTATTGTCCCAGGCCTGTGTTGGCTGCCTGGAGGCCTTGCTTGACTACCTGGATGCCCGGATCCCAGACATCGGTAGAAACTCTCCACATTCTATGATGTTCCCATGAGAAAGATTGGAGGGAGCCAGCCCCTTCCACCCTCCTGCTCCAGCCTTCCATCCCATTGTGCTATTTATATGTGTTTTGTTTAATTCTTTTAGCAGCACTGCAAGGGCAGTCATGCCCATTATACAGATGAGGTCACTAAAGTTGAGAAAAGTTAAATGATGAGCCCAACCAAGGTCCCAATGCCCTTAAGTGGCAGAGCCCTTCTTACTGCCTGCCTTCCACAATTGTGGCATATATAGTTTCACTGAGCCAGTCAGTATAGGTGGGTTAGAAGCCCAGGGAAGAAAGAACCCTCCTTGGGTCAGCTTGTCCAGTACCCTGCATCTAACTGGGTAGTTCCTTTTTAAGCCAATAGGAGGTGGTCCTCTTTGTCAATGTCCTAAGGTAAGGCCTTGGAAGCATTAACAACCCCGTGTTTCTTGAAGCTCTCCATGTGGCCTCCCAGCCTTGGAATCGGTTTTTGCTGTTTACCCTCTTGGATGCTGGAGAGAATTCCTTCCTCAGACCTGAGATCTTGAGGCTCATGACCCTGGTAAGTGCAGAAAGGATATCTTGTGGTCTGAGGAGTGTCATGAGCTGGGTAGTGCTGAAGAGGCCAGGGACACCTTACTTTAGGTAACTCTAATTCTTAAAGAAGGTGGAGGCTGGGCAGGCCTTCACCCTACAAGAGGCCTGCTCAGAGAATTCCTCTGAATGCCTGTATCTCCTCACTTTAGGGGACCCTGGGACCCTTTCTCCTACTTCTCATGACATGTTGACCAGGACGTGTCTACCATATGTCAGGTCTGCTAGGTACTAAGGATGTCAATGAACCAGATGCTTTGCCTTTAAGGTCCCTCAGTCTAAAAATGGGGATATACAAGTAAACTAGTAATATAAATATGTAATAGAAGTGGTAGAGTAGAGAAGATGCTAACTGAATAAATAACAAAGTAGCGAACCTATGAATGACAGCAAAGTGGACCAACAAATACATCAGTGGTTGGTAGAGAAACAAAGAGGAAAGAGTAATTGCTTCTCAGCAGTGAAGGTAACATTTTAGCTGTGGCTTAAGAGATTTATAGGCAGAAAGGAAAGGTATTCCAGGTAGTGAAGTAAGAGCAACAGGTACAAGAGCACATGGTGGTATGTCACAGGAGCCACATATAGTTCATTTTGGCTATGAGTGTTCAGTGCAAGGATGGAGAGGAGGGAGCCAAGGCCAAAGGGGTCAGGAGGGCCAGCTCTCTTAGGATCTCACAGTTTGCCTTACTTACCCCTCTTCCCCATGATACAGCCCCACCCCTGCCCACTAACTATGAGCTCCCTGAAGGCAGGGAGGTTCTGTGGGCTTCAGGAGAGTGTCCCCTAAAGTTGGGGCACAGCAGATATTTATGGTGAAGGAGACGCCAAATCACTGGGTGTTTGGGGCTTCTCTTCCTGGGCCAGTTTGTGCGGTACCAGAGTAGCAGTGTCCTCTCTCATGAAGAGGTGGATGATGTTCTGCAAAGTGTGGCTTCAGCTGACCTGTCTACCCTCTCGAACACCACACTCCAGGCCCTGCATGGCTTCTTCCAGCAGGTGAGTGGGAAGGGGAGGCTATGCAGCCACTGTAAGGCTAGGTCCTCAAGACCAACTTATCTTGGAGGATGGGAGCTCTGGCCACAGCAGCCTAGGAACGGGAGGCTGGAAGTACAGAGGATGGAGGCAGTTGGGGCCTGTGTGGAGTTGGCACTGAGGAGGCCTGTCCTCTTATCCCTGCAGCTCCAGAGCATGGGCCTCCTGGCTGACCACAGCATGGCCCAGACCCTGCAGGCCTCCTTGGAGGCCCTTCCCGCTAGCACCTCCTTGGGCCAGCCACCCCTGCAGGACATGCTGTATCCTTTCTTGCATCTGGAAGCCTTGGCCTGGGCAAGCTCTCCCAGGCCACAGGCAGCTGTGGCATCATGCTTCAGGAAAGAGAGGTGCACTACAGTCCTGTCTTCTAAAGTAAGCAGGGGTCAGTGAGGTTAATAGCATTGACAACAACAATGCCATGTCCTGTTTATAAATTCCTACAGAGACCAGGCATATTACATGCATTATATTTAATCCTCACATCAGCTAGGGGTGTTAAGGTAGTTGCAGTACAGGTTGAGCATCCCTAATATAAAAATTAGAAATCCTCGGTGCCAAGTTCTGGGAAAAAAAAAAAATTAGAAATCCAGGGCCGGGTGCAGTGGCTCACACTTGTAATCCCAGCACTTTGTGGGGCTGAGGCAGGCAGATTACAAGGTCTGGAGTTCAAGACCAGCCTGGCCAATATGGTGAAAGCCTGTCTCTACTAAAAATACAAAAATTAGCCAGGCATGGTGGCACGCACCTGTAGTCCCAACTACTTGGGAGGCTGAGGCAGAAGAATTGCTTGAACCTGGGAGGCAGAGGTTGCCATGAGCTGAGATCACACCACTGCACTCCAGCCTGGGCAACATTGTGAGACTCTGTTGCCAAAAAGGAAAAAGGAAATCCAAAGTGTTCCAAAATCTGAAACTTTTTGAGTGCTGATGTGATGCTGTAAGTGGAAAATTTCATACATGATCATGATGAGTTACAGTCAAAACTTTGTTTCATGAATAGGCTGGGTGCAGTGGCTCACTAATCTCAGGACTTTAGGAAGCCTCAGCGATAAGACTCTGTCCCAAAAACCCCAAAATTTTTGTTCATTTTTTTTCATGAATATAATAATCTTTTTTTTTTATATTCTTTTTTTTTTTTTTTTTGGAGACAGCGTCTCACTTTTTCACCCAGGCTGGAGCTGGAACATAGCTCATTGCAGCCTTGACCTCCAGAGCCCAAGGGATCCTCCTGCCTCAGCCCAGCAAGTAGCTGAGACTATGGGTGCATACCGCCATGCCTGGCTAAGTTTTGTATTTTTTGTAAATACTGGGTTTCACCGTGTTGCCCAGGCTTGTCTCAACTCCTGAGCTCAGGCAATCTGCCTGCCTTGGCCTCCCAAGTGCTGGGATTATAGGCATTAGCAATCGTGCCTGGCCCATGAACAAATTATTAAAAATAGGGGCCAGGCGCAGTGGCTCACGCCTGTAATCCCAGCACTTTGGAAGGCCAAGGTGGGCGGATTACCTGAGGTTGGGAGTTCAAGACCAGCCTGACCAATATTGTGAAATCCCGTCTCTTAAAAACAAAACAAAAGTTATTAAAAAACACTGCATAAAATTACCTTCAGGTGGCTGGGTGTGGTGGCTCATGCCTGTAATCCTAGCACTTTGGGAGGCTGAGGCAGGTGGATCTCAGGAGTTTGAGACGAGCCTGGCCAACATGGTAAAACCCCATCTCTACTAAAAATACAAAAATTATCCAGGCATAGTGGCACACACCTGTGGTCCCAGCTACTTGGGAGGCTGAGGCAGGAGAATTACTTGAACTCAGGAGGTGGAGACTGTAATGAGCTGAGATTGCGCCACTGTATGCCAGCCTGGGTGACAGAGCAAGACTCAACAAAAAATTATCTTTGGGCTATGTGTACAAGGTGTATATTAGAACAAATGAATTTTTTGTTTAGACTTGGGTCCCATCCCCAACATATCTCATTATTACATGCAAATATTACAAAATCTGAAAAATAATCTGAAATACAAAACACTTCTGGTCCCAAGAATTTTGGATAAGGGATACTCAACCTGTACCTACTTCCTAGGGTTGTTGCAAGGACTTAATGAGTTAATATATGTAAAGCACTGAAAACAGCTCCTGGCCTGGTGTGAATGTTATATTAGTGCTTGTTATTATTCCTATTCCCTTTCCAAATAAGGAAACTGATGCCAGAGAGATGTTCAGTCATGCCCAGAATCACATAGCTAGTGATACCATTAGGATTTGACCTCAGATTTGCTTGGATCCAAAACTACATCACCAAACTCAGAAAGGAGCTAGTCCTTCTCCTAAGAGCTTTGGAGACAGTTGCCCAAGCCCAGTTGGTTCGGGTGATCCTCGGCCCAACACACATACACTTACACACACTTTTTTTTTTTTTTTTTTTTTTTTACAAGTTTTTAAAATAAGGAATGGGCAAAGACAGCTTTCTTTTCAGAATCAAAATGTAGAACAAATGGAAAAACTATGGTATCTAACCTTCACAAATTTGACCCTCCACAAATAATACAACCAAGTTTTACATTTTTAACAGCCCTTCTACATACACTCCATCTTCTCTCTTTTAATTCCAAGTTTTAATTTGCAATCCCAATTATACCAATTCCACTGTTATTTTTTAAAAAGCCTTCCCAGTTATTGTCAGAAACTACTGTTTTGCCTGTGTGTGTGTGTGTGTGTGTGTGTGTGTTACTGCCATATTCTTAAGAAAGCTTGGATGGCAGGGCGCAGTAGCTAACGCCTGTAATCCTAACACTTTGGGAGGCCAAGGCAGGCAGATCACCTGAGGTCAGGAGTTTGAGACCAGCCTGGCCAATATGGTGAAACCCCATCTCTACCAAAAAATACAAAAATTAGCCAGGCGTGGTAGCATGCGCTGGGTAGCTGAGGCAGGAGAATTGCTGGAACCCAGGAGGCAGAGGCTGCAGTGAGCCGAGATCACACTACTGCATTCCAGCCTGGGCAACAGAGCAAGACTCCACCTTAAAAAAAAAAAAAAAAAAAAAAAAAAAGCTTGGGGGTCGGGCGCAGTGGCTCACGCCTGTAACCCCAGCACTTAGAGAGGCCAAGGCGGGTGGATCACTTGAGATCAGGAGTTCTGAAACCAGCCTGGCCAACATGGTGAAACCCTGTCACTACTAAAACTACGAAAATTAGCTGGGCATGGTAGTGCACACCTGTAATCCAAGGTACTTGGGAGGCTGAGGCAGGAGAAGCACTTCAACCCGAGAGGTGGTTGTTGCAGTAAGCTGAGAGCAGAGATTGCACCACTGCACACTTCAGCCTAGGCAACAGAGTGAGACTGTGTCTCCAACAAAAAAGAAAGCTTGGGGCTGTGGCAGTGGTGAGAGGCCCTCAGGTGAGTGGTTGCACCCAGAGACAATGCAGTCCAGTGACACTGCAGTCCAGAGGTGTGTGTGAGGGTAAGTTGCTTCCTCCGCACTCCTCTGGCTGCCTCCCTGGCTCTCCTCCTCGCCCTTTCTGTGGAATAGTTCCCTGTTGTATAGCAACTACCTAGCCCAGGTGTTCAGGACCCAATTTCAGAATCCATCCCACTATTCTCAAGAGCTCTTCTATTCTTCCTTGATCATTCTTGACTGTTTTGGGCTCTGGAAGTGTGATGTCCCTGTAGTTTGGCCCCACCTCTCTGCTGTTTTCCTCTCATGTTTTGCTGCCAGCTGCTTGGGAGGGGTGGCTGTATCCCTGTCCCACATCAGAAACTGATTCTCAGGACTTGGAAGGCCCAGAAATGGAGAGAATGAAACCTGGAGACAAAAAGCATAATTGTTGGGGACATGGATGACTGCTGAAGCTATTCACCTGGAGCCATATACTCTATTGTTGAAATAGAACAAGGAAATAAAATGATACACTCACATACCTGTGTGGGCTTTCCAAAAACATTGCACTACCTTGTCTACCAGGAGTTGGTTTCTCAGCCAGTTTGATAAAGAATTGTTTCAAGGAGAATGATGGCCTCCTCAGGGAGGGAGGGGACAGGATTTGTTCTAGTAACAGCACTCAAGTAATCAGCTGGGTACCTCAGATGTACTCAGAGGACACCAGTAAGGCCGTCATGGGGATGGCAGGGCAGAGAAAGGCCACAGGTTGGGGCTGCTGTGATCCAAGTGCTCCAAGAGGCACTAGACCTGCTCCTCGCCTCACGTGGAGGTGGAGAGAGGTAAACTATCCAGGCAAACGACGGTCAAATTCTCAGCCTTCCTAGCTGAACGAAACTGTCCCAGCCTCAGCCCTTCCCTGGTTAACGTAGGTCCCCTCTGTCCCTTCCCGCACAGCCCTCTTCAGAACTGGTGTTCATTCACCCTCGTGGACAGGTATTAGGAAGGAATATCCAGCTCGGCCCGGTCTGCTCTCAACAGAGCCTGCGCCTGTTCCGAGCTCAGCCCAGACCGGGCCTCCAGCTCCCTTCCCGCCCGGCAGAGGCCCCAGGCCCGGAGCTGGCCACACCACGCTGCTTCCTCGGGTCTGGATGTCCTGATCCTGCGCAAAAGTGGGGCTGCATTCGGCCTAACGAACGGAGAAGCCCCCGAAGCACTTGGTTTATTAGTTGGTGGCCCGGAGGGCGAGCAAGGGAAGCTCGAACCTCGCACTGCGTCTGTGAGGTCCTTACAGAAGAAAAAAAGCGCTAGTCACCGCCCACTAAACTCACCTTGCGACCTAAAATTTAAAAATCCGGCCGCAGACGACGACGCAATTTCGGGGAGGGCGCGCAGAAGGTCGCTGGGCCGACAGGAGCTGGGGCCCCAGTTTGCTGATTCGCTTCTTAAATTGGACACAGACCCCACCTGCAGATTTAACTTCCTCCAACCCAAGCTAAATCCAGAGTCACGTACCCCTGGCCCGCAGGAGCAGCGGCGCAAGATGGGCGGGACAAGACTGGAGCACTCTGTGCACCCGAGGAGCGCCGGAGATTTGCGGGGCGGAGCGGCGGGGCGGGGCCGGAAGTGAGGCCAGCGGAGCCCGGTGTTCGCGGCTCACGCTCATTGGCCGGGGTCGGCGCGGTGGGCGGGACGGCGCTCGGTGGTCTGTGAACGGCGGCTAGCCTGGTGCTCCCGCTTTCAGTGCCTTTGGTGTTAGCCAGGTGGTCTCTCGAGCCCAGCTGCACTCACAGGATCCAGCCACCTGCCCTTTCCTGCACTGTCTGGCCAGGTAGATGGCGGTGGGGGCGGCGGGCTGCAGGTTCCTGGGGAGGATAATGAGGGAACTGAGGGGCCTGAACCCGCTGCTGGTGATAGGGAGAGAGTTTCGCGGACCTGGACGCCTCTGTTCCTTGAAAAGGCTTGTTCCCTCCTCCCGGAGCCCCGAAGGCTCGGGGGCAACCACTCAGGTCCCCGACCCCGGGTAGCCGGCTTAAGGCGCGCCACTACCAGGTCACCTCTGCAGGTGTTCAGAGCCTCACTGAGCCAGGAGGTGCTCCGGGGGACCCACAGGGCAGGATTGGGATTGAGAGGCTGAAAAAGTGAGTGTAACAGTGGAGAAAGCAAGACCTGTCCCGCAGTCTGCTGTTTTGGCTTTTCTTTCCCACTTCAGCTTCAGTCATTGCCAGCTGTCTGGTATTCTCCTTGGCCCCTAAAGTTTTGCCCTAACCTGGTTCTGGTTCCCTTGAGTTTGGAGCAGGAGGTGGAATGTGGGGGGTTTTGGGGTGAACTTGGACTATTCCTTCTCTAGATTTCACTTATCTCGTCTGCTTGAGGGTAGGGGGTTCTCCAGTTGACCTCTGCAGCCCTTCACTCTCTGTAAATGAGAATCTCTTCCCTGGGGCAAGTGTCTTGGTAGTTCAGTAGCCAGCTCTGATCTCAGGTGTGCTCATTTAGAAAGAGGAGCCAGGGCACTGGACTTAGAGCCAGACTCTTGGTTCCGCCTGCGAATAGCTGTGTGACTTTGGGCAGTCACCTCATTTTTCTGTGCCTTGATTTCACATTGGTAACATTGGGGAGTTGTAATCTGAGTGTGAGACCTCTCCTGACCACTGTGTGTAATGTTGCATCTGACCAACACCCTCTCATCCTTCTGTGCTCGTTTTACAAGTTTATTGTCTCTTATCCCTACTAGAGACGTAAGTACTATGAGTGCAGAGATTTTTGCCTGTCTTATTTACTGCTGTATTCCCACCTCTAGAACAGTGCCTAGATTGTGGTAGGTACTGTCAACCTAAATAACAGAGTGAGAGACTCTTAAAAAAAATGATATTTACTTGGGAATAGATATTGTAATGAGAGAATATGTGTGCCACAGTAACCTGTGTACGTGTTTGGGGAGGTAAAGGAAGACAAAAGTTGTTTGTTTTTTGGTTTTTTTTAACAGTCTCGCTCTGTCGTCCAGGGTGGAGTGCCATGGCATGATCTTGGCTCACTGCAACCTCCACCTCCTGGGTTCAAGCGATTCTCCTGCCTCAGCCTCACGAGTAGCTGGAACTACAGATGTGTGCCACCACCCCCAGCTAATTTTTGTATTTTTAGTAGAGATGGGGGTTTCACCATGTTGAATAGTCTTGATCTCTTGACCTCATGATCCACCTACCTCAGCCTCCCAAAGTGCTGGAATTACAGGTGTGAACCACCATGCCCAGCAACAAAGGTTTTTAAGGAAAAATGAGGAGGATTACATAATTATTTTGAGATAGTTATCCTTGGCTACGAGGTTGAAAACGAGTGGTGCCAGTGTGAGGCTGGACAGGCAGTTGCAAGCAGATGTCCTCACAGAAATACTCTTCTGTGTAAGTTTGCAATGGCCTTTGTGCAGGGTTGTGGTTTTTGCATTTTTTCTGACAGTTCTTGTTATCAGTCATTTGTGCATGAGAACCCTCCTTTCACAACCTTCCTTGGCTCTATGTATCAGAGTTGTTCTTGTTTTTCCCACTGGAGAATCATGCTTTAAGTTTGTCAGCGTTTTTAACACAAACAACTCTGTTTTGATTCCAGCAACTTTCACATTTCCCCTTTTGGTCAAGATCTTTCTCCAAAAGCATTACTGATCAATCATCCTGTAGTTAGGTCCCTCAGTGCTGGGACGGACCTATCTTGGGTTGTTGGTCTCTTCCCACATTGGAGGGAGTTATTGGTGATTAGCAGTCATTGTCAAAACCCTTATAGTGGCTGGGAGCAGTGGCTCGCACCTGTAATCCCAGCACTTTGGGAGGCCAAGGAGGGAGTATCACTTGAATCCAGAAGTTCGAGACCAGCCTGGGCAACATGACAAAACCCTGTCTCTATAAAAAATACAGAAATTATCCAGGCATCGGTGGGGGAGAGTGCATGGGAGACTTGGGTAGAGAATCACTTAAGCTCAGGAATTTGAGGTTATGGTGAGCTATGATTCTACTGCTGCACTCCAGCCTGGATGACAGAGTGAGACCCTGTCTCAAAAAAACCAGAATATTTTTCAGCCACATTTGAGCAAAAAGGGAGGTTTGGAAGGAGTGGCTCTCAAGCTAAGTCTACCTGGATGGAGTTCAATTTTTGGCTGTTCTATAGGCATTTACTGTCATTGCAAAGTTCTGGGCCAGCATTACTCTGTTAGGAGTGGTACTTCTCTAAAAATTTAAAAAGTAACAAGAAAATAGGGCTGGGCACAATGGCTCACACTTGTAATCCCAGCACTTTGGGAGGTCAAGGCGGGAGGACTGTTGAACTCAGGAGTTTGAGACCAGCCTGGCCAAGATGACGAAACCCTGTCTCCACAAAAAGTACAAAAATTAGCCAGATGTGGTGGCTCATGTCTATAATCCCAGCACTTTGGGAGGCCGAAGCAGACAGATCATGAGGTCAAGAGATCGAGACCATCCTGGTCAACATGGTGAAACCCCCATTTCTACTAAAAATACAAAAATTAGCTGGGCATGGTGGTACATGCCTATAATCCCAGCTACTTGGGAGACTGTTGGGCACTCTCTGCTTTAACTCAACTTAGTTATGGCATAGTAGGTGGTAAAAACTAGGTAGGAGAATCACTTGAACCCAGAATGCAGAGGTTGCAGTGAGTTGAGATGGTGCCACTGCACTCCAGTCTGGGCAACAGAGTGAGACTCTGTCTCAAAAACAAAAACAAAATACAAAAATTAGCCGGGCGTGGTGGTATGCACCTGTAATCCCAGCTACTCAGCAGGCTGAGGCAGGAGAATCACTTAAACCTGGGGGGCAGAGGTTGCAGTGAGCCAAGATGGTGCCACTGCACTCCAGCCTGGACAACAGAGCAAGACTCTGTCTCCAAAAATAACATAAATAAATAAATATATAGGAAAATAGGAAGTAATATTATTAGCGATATGATAATCTCAGTTTGCATAATAGTTCTGAGAGTCCCAGTGTAGTGGCTCATGCCTGTAGTCCCTACACTTAGGGAGGTCAAGGTGGGTAGATTGCTTGCACCCAGGAGTTAGAGACCAGCCTGGGCAACTTGGCAAAACCTCATCTCTACAAAAACAAGTACAAAAATTCTCCAGGAGTGGTGGTACATGCCTGCAGTCCCAGGCTACTGGGGAGGCTAAGGCAGGAGGATTGCTTGAGCCTGGGAAGTTGAGGCTGCAGTGAGCTGAGATGGTGCCACTGCATTCCAGCCTGGGCAACAGAGTGAGACCCTGTCTCAAAAAAAAAAAAAAAAAAAATTCTGAGACATGAACCTAGGCTTGAAGACAACTAGCTGAATAAATCAAATGCCCATTGGGAATTAGATGAGACCTATTGTAACCATGAGGCCTGCTTTATTTTTTGTATTTGAGTCTCAACTTCCCAGAGGAATGTATTCAGGTATAGGAAGTAGTATTAGGAATAGCAGTGACATTTATGAATATGTAATATAGCTCAGTTTTTACCACCTACTATGCCATAACTGAGTTCAGTTAAAGCAGAGAGTGGGCAACAGTTTTTGGGAGTTTTTGTTTTTTTGTGAGCACCAGTTCTATTAGGGATGTTGCCAAAGTCACCCACTAGGTGGGCTAAGGGATCGCTTGAGTCAGGTTCTGTCAAGTTACCAGCAGAAGCTACTCATATGAAATTTCAATTACACCATTATCCTGCCAAGTGAAAAAAAAGGAGACATTGAAAGGGATAAGAGTCTCAAAATGATTTGGAATCTTGTTCCAGTATCTTTGGAAAAGCTATCTACAGTGTGAAACCATCAACTTCTTATCCTGGTTTGCAGTTTAAATGTCTCTGGTTATGGCATTAGGAGGTTTAGTGAACTTTCTGTGTGACCCATACATTAAGCACAAGGCTTGTCCCTCAAAGTTCATCTAGTTTCAACTTATAGGGTTTCAGGGACAGAGCAGTACCCATTTTTAATAATTTCATGGAAGAAAGTTGCATTGGAGGAATCTAGAATTCAGGAGCTAGTCCAGTATACAAGTAGATAACGAGAACTCAAAAACAATGCACAGGGCTCTAGTCTAATAACAGGTGTGTCATAGCTTTTTCTAGAAACAAAGTTTTCTCTTTACAGTGATCACATAGGAATACCAGATTTAAAAACCGTTTAAGGCTAGGAACCAAAACCAAGGCAGACTTTAGATTTTACTTACCAGTCTTAAAGTTCCTGGGCCTGCCGGAAGCGAAGATTTTACTCATTCACTGTAAGGCTGGGAATCTTTGAAGGCAGGCTTTCTATGCACATTCTCAAGTGCATAGAAATAGATGAGACCTATTGTAACCATGAGGCCTGCTTTATTTTTTGTATTTGGGTCTCAACTTCCCAGAGGAATGTGTCCAGGTATAAGAAGTAGTATTAGGAATAGCAGCAACATTTATGAATATTCTAGTTAAAGCCATGGTAATATAAGCAATTTTTGTTGTATTCTGTTATAAGAGAAAACAGGCTGGGCTCAGTGGCACAGGCCTGTAATCTCAGCACATTGAGAGGCCGAGGTAGGCAGATCGCTTGAGGCCAGGAGTTCGAGATTAGACTGGCCAACATGGTGAAACCCCATCTCTACTAAAAATACAAAAATTAGCTGGGCATGGTGGTGCATGCCTGTGTTCCCAGCTACTGGGGTGGCTGAGGCGCAAGAATCGTTTGAACCTCGGAGGTGGAGGTTGCAAGATCTGAAATTGTGCACTGCACTCCAGCCTGGGCAAAAGAATGAGACTGTCTCAAAATAAAAAAAGAGAGAGAGCAAAGTCTTACTGGACTTTTGCAAATAACCATATTGCCATAATAATACTCATGAATAGGCCAGCACAGTGGCTCACACCTCTAATCCCACCACTCTGGGAGGCTGTGGCAACCTGATCACTTGAACCCAGGAGTTCAAGACCAGCCTGGGAAACATGGTGAAACCCTATTTCTACTAAAAAATACAAAAATTAGCTGAGTGCAGTGGTTCATGCCTGTACTTTCAGCCACTTGGGAGGCTGAGGCAGGAGAATCGATTGAGCCTGGGAGGTCAAGGCTGCAGTGAGCCATGATTATACCACTGCAGTCCAAAGGGAGACCTTGTCTCAAAAAAAAACAAACAAAAAAACAAAACAGACCACTTAACGAATAGTTTTCAAATTTTGGAGGGATTAAATAGGGGGAAAAAGTAAATGTTTCTACCTCTCTTTACCAAAGTATTTCTTTCTTTTTTTTGAGATGGAGTTTCACTCTTGTTGCCCAGGCTGGAGTGCAATGGCGTGATCTCAGCTCACCATAACCTCCGCCTCCTGAGTTCAAGCAATTCTCCTGCCTCAGCCTCCCTAGTAGCTGAGATTACAGGCATGCGCCACCACATCCAGCTAATTTTGTATTTGTAATAGAGATGGGGTTTCCCCATGTTGGTCAGGCTGGTCTCGAACTCCCAATCTCAGGTAATCCGCCCACCTCAGCCTCTGAAAGTGCTGGGATTACAGGTGTGAGCCACCGTGCCCGGCCTACAAAAGTATTTCTTATGAAATTTCTGTAAACTATAGATAGCTTAAGAGAAAAAGTTTCCTTGAATTTAGAAAACAAGTAAAGAATCAATATTGTTTCAAATATATGTCATAAAAACATTACCCTGGCTCGATGGTTTATGCCTGTAATCTCAGCACTTTGGGAGGCCAAGGCAGGAGGATTGCTTGAGCCCAGGAGTTTGAGACCAGCCTAGGCAATATAGCAAGATCCCAACCTCTTGACTGACAAGCCAAAAAAAAAAAAAAAAAAAAAGATCCCAACCTCTACAAAAAAGTTTTAAAAATTATAATAGCTGGGCATGGTGACATGTGCTTGTAGTCTCAGCTACACAGGATGTTGAGGTAGGAGCCTTGCTTAAGCCCAAGAGGTTGAGGCTGCAGTGAGCCTGCATGACAGAGTGAGACCCTGTCTTTAAAAAAACAAAGAAAAGAAAAAGAAAATTATCTTCATCAGTTTTTAATTGAGTTCTGTTTGATTTTGATTGAAGGCTACAGGAATTCAACAGTTTCTTCATTAGAGTTCTGAAAAGTTTTCATTTAGTCCGTTGATCTTAAAGTTTTTAAGTTTTTAGAAACTTGTATTTAAGATTACTTGTTAGAGTCTTTTTATGAATCTGATTGCAAATTCTTTTAGAGAAGAATCACAACCATGGATGACAAAGACTTGGGACAACTATGGTTAAAAATCTTTTTTTTTTTTTAGACGGATTCTTGCTCTGTAGCCAGGCTGGAGTGCAGTGGCACGATCTCGCCTCACTGCACTGCAACCTCAGCCTCCCGGGTTCAAGCGATTCTCCTGCCTCAGCCTCCTGAGTAGCTGGACTATAGGTGCGCGCCACCACGCCCCACTAATTTTTGTAGTCTTAGTAGAGATGGCGTTTCACTGTGTTAGCCAGGTTGGTCTCAATCTCCTCACCTCCTGATCTGCTCACCTCGGCCTCCCAAAGTGCTAGGATTACAGACATGAGCCACTGCACCCAGCCTAATGTTTGTATTTTTAGTAAAGATGGGGTTTCACCATGTTGGCCAGGCGATCAATTTGATTTGAGATCAAATTAGCCAGGTGTGGTGGCAGGTGCCTGTAATCCCAGCCACTCAGGAGGCTGAGGCAGGAAGAATCACATAAACCCGGGAGGCAGAGGTTGCAGTGAGCCGAGATTGCGCCATTGCACCCCAGCCTGGGCAACAGAGCGAGACTCCGCTTCAAACAAAACAAAACAAAACAAACAAAACCCTGGCTCTTAGTTAAAACCATGATTAATTTCCTAGTTAAGTAGAACAATTTAGACATATCAAGAAAAGCCAAAAATACAGAATCCAGTTATAGTAGAGGAAAACATTGTTTCTCTAGGCCTTCAAGACAGAACATTTGGCTGGGCACGGTGGCTCTTGCCTGTAATCCCAGCACTTTGGGAGGCCGGGGTGGGCAGATCACCTGAGGTCAGGAGTTCGAGACCAGCCTGGCCAACATGGTGAAACCCCGACTCAAAAAAAAAAAAAAAAAGACAGAACATTTGAATGTCAGGCTGTAACAGCAGTTAGAACCAGAGAAAAAAGTTACAGTAGCTAGGTGTGGTGGCTCACACCTGTATCCCAGTACTTTGGGAGGCCAAAGTGGGTGGATCACTTGAGCCCAGGAGTTCAAAACTAGCCTGGGCAACTTAGTGAAACCCCACCTCTACGAAAAATACAAAAAGTAGCCACACATGGTAGCATGCACCTGTGTGCCCAGCCACTCAGGTGGGAAGATGGCTTCAGCCTGGGAGGTGGAAGCTGCAGTGAGCCATGGACTGTGCCACTGCGCTTCAGCCTGGGAGACAGAGCAAGACCCTGTCTCAAAAAAGAAAAGAAAAAAAAAAAAATTACAGGAGCTGACAAAAAACATTAAGAGAATTACCACCCTAGCCAAGTGAAAAGATGCATCCTTTCAAGCGGAGGAAGGGCGGAAGGCAGTGGGAATCATCAGGAAAGTGAACTTCACAGCACTTAATAAATAATTGTGTTGGCCAGGCACAGTGGCTCACACCTGTAATTCCAGCATTTGGGAGGCCAGGGCGAGAGGATTGCTTGAGCTCAGGAGTGGGAGACTAGACTGGGCAATACAGCAAGTCTCATCTCTGCTAAGAAAAATTAATTAAGTAAATAATTGTGGCATGTTGCCTGAATAGGAACAGGCATTGTATGTAGCACCTGTGGTTCCACAGTGAGTGAGTAGCAAGCCCCCTTACGCCAAGACTGTCCTGCCTTCCTCCCTGACCTTTGTTCCTTCTTCCTTTCTGATGACAAAAGTCAGAGAAGGAGGAAAGCCTCAGAAATTTCACATCCCTTCTGATTGCCTGGGTTCCTTGACCAGATGCCTTCCTGGGAGACCAGGATAGGGGAGAGGAAGGGTATATTGTTAACAAGCCCCTCCTCCCTAGGCACAGTGCCTTGCCCAGACTTCCTTCCCTGCAGCAGGGAGGTGACCTCCTTATCCCCATTCTACAGCTGAGAAGGCTGAGGTTCAGAAAGGCTGGGCAAGCTGCTCGAGGTCCCATAGTCAGGAGCGAGGGCAGAGCTCCAGTCCAGAGCTCTAGCCACTGGCCCTGTGCTCTAAGCATCCCTGTGTTACATATATCTTATTTACTTCCTACTCCCTGACATCCCATGGGTCTGCATTGTGTGCCTGCTGGCCCTGGGATAGGAGCGGAGCTTCGGGGCTCCCCAGAGCTGGGTTCTTGATATTCGGAGGCTATGCCGTGTCCGGGGAAGTTGCTGTTCACCTGTGCCCTCTATTTTATGTAATACCAATCTTAGGGTCTCACTCTCTTTCTGTAGGTTATTCCTTTAGCTCCAGAGGCTTGGATATGGACCTTCTTCAGTTCCTGGTCTTTCTCTTTGTCCTGCTTTTGTCTGGGACAGGAACCACAGGCACCTTGAGGACCTCCCTGGATCCGAGCCTGGAGATCTGTATCCTTTGGGATTGGTAGCTAATGAGTTGTCTTTGAGAGGTCTGTAAATGAGGTTTCTCTACTAGGGGATTCCAGGGATAAGCAGGAATCAGGAGAGAACAGGGAGAACAGGTGAGGTGCTCTGGCCAGACCTTACGCAAGTTAGGTCTCTCTGGAGCTTCCGCATATGGTAAATGGAGATGACAAGGCACATCTCTAGATTGCAAAGGCTCAGTGAGGACTGTGCATGGCCCAGCACCTTGTGGGCAACATCCTGGGTGGAGACTCAGGAATTCTGGATTACTGGCCCATCTGGACCCTGGTGAAGTGGGCCACCTGCTCTAGGCCAGGCCTCAGGGACATAAAGATGAATTACAATGAGCCCCTGGCTTTGAGGTATCCATAAGCCTAGGGAGAGAAAGTGTCCAAACAAATGATCATTTTACTCTGTGACCAGTGCTCTGATGGGCACAGGAGGAGTCAGAGAGAAACACTGTGTGATGGCTTTTGAGCCAGGCCTTGAAAGGATAGAAACTCCTAAATTTGGGTGAGGGGCATCCTGGGCAGAGAGGGTACAGTGTGAACAGAGAGGTAGAGGCTCTGGAACAGCAAATGCTTGTGTGTGAGAGAGGGCAGGAAGACCACAGCAATCTGGAGGTTTGGTTTCAGGCTGCTGGATGTGGAGTGCCGTTGGAACTGGATGAATGGTGCATTGCAGGGCCGTGTACTTGTCAGACAGTTTGTTCATTTCCTGGAGGCTTCTAGCCCTGGGCATCCATGGCCCTTGCAGATACTTGCTGGTCAGAAATAAGCCTTCTGCAGCAAGACTGCTGGATTGTCCAGGCAGGGCTATCGATGGCAGCCCCTTAACTTAATGCCGCCCAGACAAAAAGCTGTTTGAGGTGAAGCGGCGGGAGCAGCTGATGGCCCTGAAGAACCTGGCACAGCTGAATGACATCCACCAGCAGTACAAGATCCTTGATGTCATGCTCAGGGGGCTCTTTAAGGTGTGTGCAGGTAGGGGGCAGCTCTTGGCAGGTCCAGTCTTTGATCTGGGCACTGATGGGTAAGTGAGAATTCCCTAAAGGGTTGGTGTTCAGGGACAGGGAAACTGCCTTCACATAAGACTTGAAGTGGGGTTCAAATAAATGGGGATGGGACCAGTTTGTGATGGGCACTGCGAAGCCACTCAGCCTTGGTGGGGTTCCCTCAGGTGCTGGAGGACTCCCGGACAGTGCTTATTGCTGCTGATGTGCTCCCAGATGGGCCCTTTCCCCAGGAGGAGAAGCTGAAGGATGGTATGGTCTTCCCCACCCCGCCCTGTCCTCTGTGCCACCTGATCTTTTCTAGCTGCTCCTTCTGTCCTGTCCTTGTCACTCTTTTTTTTCTCCCTGGAAGTGCTTTCTTGTCGCACCTTCCAAGTGGTGCCCTTGGGCAGATGGGCATTTCGTGAGTGGTCCCCCTCATTAACTGGCCACATTGGAGCAATAGCGTTTCTTAGATTACACTGAGAGGATGGGAGCAACCCTCTTATATTAAATAGTGGACACTTTACAACCATCAACTCTAATCTCCACCATAACTCTGGGGGAGGGCACTGTTCCCTCTGCGTTCTAGATGAAAGAGGGTAAGTGATTTGCCTTGGCTCTTCCCTCTGAATCAAGCTGACTCCTGAGTTCTTTCAGGTTCAAGCTTATTCTGAAGCCCCAGGGTCTCTGCCTGACATGTCTCAGACCCACCCTGGCATATCTTTGCAGTCTGCTTATCTCTCTGCGTGGCCAGGCTAGTGCTGGTGAGGGCTACCTAGGGGCTACTCAGAGCTATTTACACAGTTATAGTTTCTGCTAACCTGGGTCTGGGGGATTTGCTACCATAATGGACACATGTTCCACAGTGAGCAGGTCTATGCAAACCTGCCCTCAAAGGCTGAGGGAGCTGAGAGGGCCAGTTTCTCAGAAAGAAACATTTATTAGGGACTTCTGAACAGAAGCCATGTCTCAAGTGGAAACAAGATGGTGATCTCTGCACCCAACATCCAGAAAGTATTCTTTATTTGTTATTTTGCAGATGACAATGTGTGTACGGAAAGCAGTCTTTTTTTTTTTCTTTTGAGACAGAATCTCACTCCATCACCTAGGCTGGAGTACAGGGACGCAATCTCAATTCACTGCAACTTCTGTACCCTGCCGGGTTCAAGCAATTCTCATGCCTTAGCCACCCGAGTAGCTGGAATTACAGACGTGTGCCCCTATGCCAGGCTAATTTTTGTATTTTTAGTTGAGGTGGGGTTTTACCATGTTGGCCAGGCTGGTCTCCAACTCCTGACCTTAAGTGATCTGCTCGCCTTGGCCTCCCAAAGTGCTGGGATTACAGGCATGAGTCACCACATCCGGCCAAAAGTATTCTTCATACAGCAAACTTTTAGGGTAAAACATGCAGCTGGTGACATCTCAGGCTTTTGTGTGAAACTTGTTGTCACTGGGGAAGTTAAATAAGCATCTTTATGAAGGGTTATCTATGCTATAGGCATTGTTTAACAACCTCGCTGCAGAATACCTTGGTGTGCAAGAGTCAAACCTCAGCCATTAGGCTTTAAGATGGTGCCACTCTTCTCTTGCAGCAGGCTGTTTTCCTATAGCACACTAACAAAGCTCAGTCTAAACTGACCTGTTGAACAGTAGAAGCACATTAGTGGGAAAACAGAAAATTCAAATAAAATCTGTTAGGTTAGTTCGTAGTATCGTATTGCTGTTAATTTCCTCGTTTAAATCATTGTATGTTGCTTATATAAGATGATAACATTAGGGCAGGCACAGTGGCTTACGCCTGTAATCCCAGCACTTTGGGAGGCGGAGGAGGGTGGATCACTTAAGTTCAGAAGTTTGAGACCAGCCTGGCCAAACATGGTGAAACCCCATCACTACTAAAATATAAAAAAGTAGCCAGGCGTGGTGGCATGTACCTGTAGTCCCAGCCACTCAGGAAGCTGAAGCACGAGAATCACTTGAGCCTGGGAGGCGGAGGCTGCAGTGAGCCGAGATCCCACCACTGCACTCCAGCCTAGGCAACAGAAGAGACCCCGTCTCAGAAAACAATAGTAAAAAAAGGTTGGTAATATTAGAGGAAACCAAGTAAATGAATTTTATGTTGAATTATGTAAATCTAAGATAATTTCAGGTCTAAGATGGTATCAGGCATAATTATAGGCTCATGCCTATAAACCCAGAGCTTTGGAAGGCTGAGGTAGGAGGATCACTTGAGGCCAGGAATTCCAGACTAGCCTGAGCTACAAAGTGAGACCTCACCTCTAAAGTAATTAATTAATTAAATATATTCATTTGTTCATTCAAAATAAGAACTTAAGAAGCACTTGAAATAAAATGGAAAGAATAATAAAAAAGAAAAATGTGCCAGGTGCAGTGGCTGTCATCTGTAATCCCAGCACTTTGGGAGGCTGAGGCAAGGAGATCATGAGGTCAGGACATCAAGACCATCCTGGCCAATGTGGGGAAACCCTGTCTTAAAAAATACAAAAATTAGCTGGATGTGGTGGCACATGCCTGTAGTCCCAGCTCCTTGGGAGATTGAAGCAGGCAAATCACTTGAACCTGGGAGGCAGAGGTTGCAGTGAGCCAAGATTGTTCCACTGCATTTCAGCCTGGTGACAGAGCAAGATTTCGTCTCAAAAAAAAAAAAAAGAAAAAGAAAAATAAGAAAAGTACTGGCCTGTTCTCTGGCCATCCTAAGAGACCTGACATCTTACAGACACTCTAGTTTTATTAACACCAGGGCCAGCACTGGACATTTGGATAACATGTTGGTAGGGGCGGGGGTCAAGCCCAGCAAAGCCTCATGTGATGCATTAGCATCCATGTGCAGAACAACGCTCACTTCTCTGGTCCCCACAGCAAATGAGTCTTCTAAGCAGCAAGATGTGCCTTTGGACTGACATACCTAGGTTTGCAGCCCAGATTTGCCACGCACTAGCTGCTGAGCCTCAGTTTCCCATCTGTAAAATGGGAACAGCAGTCACATCTCCCTCTAAAAGCCATTATGAGGACTCAGTGAGCTGGTAGATTTAAGGCCCTTAGTTCGCACTATACATGCGATTGGCAGGCTGTGCTCAGTGGGCACTGTTCCTTCCTTGCTTGGTGGGTTTGGTGGATGATTCTGTTCTCTGGAGGATGCCAGGGGCCAGCGAGGCAGCCAGAAGGGCATCTGCCCTGGCCACTCATCAGGGTCCTCTCACCAGCTTTCTCTCACGTGGTGGAGAACACGGCCTTCTTCGGCGATGTGGTGCTGCGTTTCCCAAAGATTGTGCACTATTACTTCGACCACAACTCCAACTGGAACCTCCTCATCCGCTGGGGCATCAGTTTCTGTAACCAGACGGGCGTCTTTGACCAGGGGCCCCACTCGCCCATCCTCGGCCTGGTAAGGACTGGAGTGGAGGCGGGCCGGGAGCTCTCTGTCTGATGGTGGGCTGATTCTCACATCTGCCTTCAGTCAGGCCTGAACGTCAGTGCCTGGTTACATTTTCCTGTTTTTTTTGAGATGAAGTCTCACTGTGTCTCCCAGGCTGGAGTGCAATGGCACGATCTCAGCTCACTGCAACCTCTGCCTCCCGGTTCAAGCAATTCTCTTGCCTTAGCCTCCTGAGTAGCTGGGACTACAGGCACACACCGCCATGCCCTGCTAATTTTTTGTATTTGTTTAATAGAGACGGGATTTCACTGTGTTGCCCAGGCTCGTCTCAAACTCCTGAGCTCAGGCAATCTGCCTTCCTCAGCCTCCCAAAATGCTGGGATTACAGGCCTGAGCCACTGCACCCAGCCAGTTACATTTTCTTTGTTGAGCTTCAGGGTGTCTTGGGCCACAGAGGCCCTGTTTCAAGGGGTTCTGTGCTGACCCAATTCCCATCGGGTCATCACCTGGCCCATGTCTGCCCACGCCAGTGGTCTGGATCCTAGCATGGAGGGAGTGGCTCTCTGGTGAGCAGGACTCAGGAGAAGGCAGAGGATGACTAGCGTTTCCTCATTTGCAGATGGCCCAGGAGCTGGGGATCAGTGAGAAAGACTCCGACTTCCAGAACCCATTTAAAATCGACCGCACAGAGGTGAGCTGCCAGGGCCTATGCCTGTGTCTGCTTGGCCTCTGCTGGGGCATAGGATGCCGAGGACTGCAGGGGCTGGGGACCTTGGGTGGCTTTGGACTTGGAGACAGGCAGCCTGGGCCTGGATCCAGAAGCCATCGCTGACTCATTGGTGCCTGTGAGCAAGTCACTGCTCCCCTCTTAGCTTCAGGCTCCCTGTCTGTTCATAGAATGTGGACTCCAGCTATGGTGGGTGTTAGAAGGCTATGAACAATCCCATCCCAGGGCAAAATAGGCATCCCACTTCAGGTGAATATCAGGGCAGCCAGGGAGGTCAGGAGATCCTCTTCCCTGCCTTTGAACCTCTGAGCATCAATTGGGCTTCCATCCCGCACTCCTGTACACGTTCTCTTTCCAGGGGGCTGAGGTGGGCTTTGAGAACTGGAGACAAAATTTGGAATAAAAGATGGGGACAGACACAGTAGAGGGAGAAAGGGATTGGAAGTGGCAGGGCTAGGAGGGGCAGGAAGGAAGGGCTGTGTGGTGGCTGGAGGACTGGACTTGTCAAACTACGTGCTAGTCCCTGGTGTGGGGAGGGGCATTGGGTATCTGAGGGGTCTAGGGTTTAATTCTGCCTCCAGGCCAATGAGCTAGACTGCTACTGTCTCATGGGCATTAACAGGTCAGAGACACTGGACTGTATTACAGCAAAGGCAGTCGCTAGACAGTTGGCATGGTTGTGTTGGTTCACCTTGTTCCCCAAGTCCCACGGGAGTGACGAGGGGCCCAGGTGGGTGCTGTGCATGCAGGGATTGTGTATCACAGCTGAGAACTGCCAAGCTGGGGAAATTCGTGATTTTTTTTTTTTTTTTTTTTTGAGATGTACTCTCACTCTGTTGGCCAGGCTGGGGTGCAATGTCACGATGTTGGCTCACTGCAACCTCTGCCTGCCGGGTTTAAGCGATTCTTCTGCCTCAGCCTCCCGAGTAGCTGGGATTACAGGCATGTGCCACCATGCCAGGCTAATTTTGTACTTTTAGTAGAGATCGGGTTTGGGCAGACCCTAGGATTGTTTTGCCAGGTGGCAGCGATGGATCTAAGGGACAAAGAGAGCATTAATTGTTCCCTGTACTTTCTGGGATCTAAGGTATTTCTTCCCCAGGTGGCAGGATTATTGCTATCAAATCCGTGTGTCCTGTGCCAGCACCTGTCCTTTCACTTTTTCTGCAGTTGTTGCCTACTCTCACCTAGACCTTTCATTCAGAAGTGTCAGGTATGCATGGGGCCAGCACATTTTTACAGATTTATAGAGACCTCTTGTATCTCAAGGCAGTAGGGAAGTAGTTCCAATCCAATATAATTGCTATACTGGTAAGAAGCATAATGAGGTGTGGACCCCTGAGGGGAGCCTGAGCCAGCCTCGGCAGGCAGGTGGTGGAGGCTGTGGGATGAGTTAGTTGTTGGGTAGACCAGCTGAGGCAGGGCTATGCAGGCAGAGGGATGAACTTACGCAAAGGCTCAGATGCATAGCACATTTATTCATTGAGCATCAAGTGAGCATCTATTACATCCTGGCCTTTGGGGAAGCAGGCTAGCCCTGTTTTCCTGGGAGTGTCATTCCAGTTGGGGAAGACAGGCAGTCAATTAAAAATATATAATATGGGCCTGGTATGGTGGCTTACACCTGTAATCCCAGCACTTTGGGAAGCCGAGGTGGGCAGATCACCTGAGGTCGGGAGTTCGAGACCAGCCTGACCAACATGAAGAAACCCTGTCTCTACTAAAAATGCAAAATTAGCTGGGTGTGTTGGTGTAGCCGGTAATCCCAGCTACTTGGGAGGCTGAGGCAGGAGAATCGTTTGAACCTGGTAGGTGGAGGTTGCGGTGAGCCAAGATCCCGCCATTGCACTCCAGCCTGGGCAACAAAAGCAAAACTCCGTCTCAAAATATATATATATATATATATATATATAAAATGTGTATATAATATGTGTGTCTATGTATGTGCGTATATATATACATATACATATATAGAAAATGTGGTAAGTGGTGACAAGGGCTGTGGAGAAAAAAGGCAGGGGAATGTGGTTAAGGAATGCCCAGGGTAAGGCAGGGGTGCAGTTTCACACAGCTTAGACACAGTCTTACCGAATTATCCAGAGGAGATGAGGGAACCAGCTGTGTATCCCAAGGAATAACATTCCAGGCTGAAGGAGCAGCAGTGCAAAGTCTGTGTTGGAAGCACATTTGGGGGCTGGGGAATGTGAGGAGATGGGGTCAGAAGACCCTTCGAGGTCTTCACAAGGGCTTTGCCACTTACCTGGAGAGACCTGGAGAGCAGGGTGACAGGCTGTGACTGTCATCCTTTAGAGGGGTCACTTTAAAGGGATCATCTGGCTGCTGTGTGGAGCATGGTTGGGGGCCAGAAAGAAGCAAGGACACAGGCGCGGAGGCTACTCTGCTTATCTGTGTGGGAGTTGATAGTGGCTTGAACCAGACGATGACAGTGGAGCTGGTGAGAAATGGTCAGGTTCTGATTCTCTTTTGGAAGTAGAGCCAGTGGGATTTGCTGAGGAAGCAGATGGGGTAAGAGAAAGAGAGCATTAAGCATGACTAGAAGACTTTTGGCCCAAGTGTCTGGGAGAATGGGACTGACTGCCATTTTTTCAAATGCTTGGAGAGGGAATTAAGAGTTTGTTTCTGCACCTGGTGAACATCGAAGTAAAGATGTTAAGGAGGCAGCTGGATATATGACTCTAGACTTCAGGGAGGAAGTAGAAGCTGGAGCTGTAAATGTGAGAATCATGCCTATGTAGAAGGCACCAAAAGCCGTGAGACAGGACGCAGTCATCTGGGGCGTCGGGCAGGTAGAGAAGCAGCCTGAGGACTGAGGCCTGGGACGGGGCTGCAGATGGAGGCTGAGGGTCTGAGGAGGAAGCAGCAAGAACCCGCAGAAGGAGCAGTCAGCATGACGGTGGCTGACCAAGGTTTCCCAGAGGCCACACAAAGGAAGTGTTAGAGGAATTAGGGAGCGATTGGCTTGTCAGATGCTACTGGGAGGTAAGGAAGATGAGGACTGAGAATCAACTGCTGGACTGAGCAATGTGGTGGCCACTGGTGGTCTGGATAAAAGCTGCTTTGTGGCCAGGCATGGTGGCTCACACCTGTAATCCAAGCACTTTGGAGGCCAAGGCGGGCAGATCACCTGAGGTCGGAAGTTCAAGACCAGCCTGACCAACATGGTGAAACCCCGTCTTATAAAAAAAAATTAAATTAAATTAAATTAAATTAAGAAAAAAAGCTGCTTTGTGCCAGGGTAGAGGGGGTTGGGAACAAAAGATTGGATTTCCAGAGAATGAAAGGAAAGGAAGTAGACATGGCAGTATTGACAGCCCTTTAGAAGAGTTTTCCTTTCAAAGAGAGCAGTCTAATGGTAGAATAGCTGGAGGGCGATGTGGGTTCAAATGTTAGTCCCATGGGAGAGACCACAACAGGCTTGCCCTGTGTGGATGCGTAGAGAGGGAGGAGCCGATGAGGCCTGGGGCCAGGTTGCTGGAGCCTTATCTGGAGGAGGTGAGCTCGGGGAAGGCTTGGCCTTGTACAGAAGAGCAGAACCTTAACCTTGAACAGGAGGGCAGGCGGAGCATGTGGGCACAGAAGCAAATGGGTTAGTGGGTGTGGTGGTGGAGCTGTGGGAGTTGTCTCCTGTGAGATAGGACGCAAGGTCATGGTCTGGGAGTGAGGGGAGTGTGGAGGCTTGAGGAGAAGGTATGTGCAGGAGAGCAGGAGGGTGAGTGGACCAGGGAGCGAGGCTGGATTGCCAGCACTACAGAGGGCCTGCCATGGTTATGGTAGGGCTAAGGAGTTAGGGAAGATAGGAGGCGGTGGCCAGAATGGCATGCTTGGGGCTATGGAGGATGTGGTTGTTGTCAGCGACAGGCAGAGCAGCGTAGCTTGAAGATAGGAAGAGACGAGGCTTGAGAGGTAAGATGGGGTCCGGGGCCTTGAACACCAAGCTTAGGAATCTGGGGCTCTATCCTGGAGCCAGATGCATTTTCACAGAGCAGGCAGTGGAGAGTGAATTTGGAATAGAGATGCAGTAAATTGATAACTGGTGTAATGGTGAAGGCAGCAGTGGCACAGGGAGATACAGTCATCAACCTGAGGTCTCACAGCCAGTAAGTGACGGAGTGAAGGTTCAAATGCATGTGGTCTACCTCTTGAGCCATGCTCTTTTTATTTTTTTCTTTCTTTTCTTTTCTTTTTTTTTTTTTTTTTTTTAAGAGATGGGGTTTCACCATGTTGGTCAGGATAGTCTCGAACTCCCGACCTCAGGTGATCCACCTGCCTTGGCCTCCTAAAGTGCTGGGATTACAGGCGTGAGCCACCGCACCCAGCCGAGCCATTCTCTTAACCACTATGCTGTGTTAGCATCAGCCTGCTGACCTGACTTAGGCTGGTCAGTTGCAATCAGGGGTGGCAAGGGAAAATTCCTGGGGAGACGTCTAAACTAGACTCAAAAGATGAGTAGGCACTGCCAGTCCTAGGTGGGGAAGGGGACGCCGAAAGGATGAGTGTGTTTCTCTTCTGACCCAGCTAGGTTAGGCTGAGCCAGCTGAGGCGGGAGGGTTTAGAATCTCTTGACTTGCCCTTGCCCAGCCATAGTCAGAGAGGAATGGGGTCTCTGTGGCCTAAGCGGTCTCCCAGCTTCCCCTCTTCAGTGGATCAGGATTCAATCACAGAGAGAGGAGCAGAGTGTGGTAGGGAAAGTACTAGGCAAGGAATTGGGCAGCTTGTGAAGCTAGTCCTAGTTGGGCCTACCACATGCTGTGTGACTCCAGCACATCACTTACCCTCTCTGGGCTACACCTCTGTGAATCCCCCCTTCTTCCAAAGGCATGACTCAATCTAACCTGGTAGGCAGATTACTCCACAAGGTGGAGCTATTTGTTTGTTTTTGTTATCTACTTTGATCAGATCATTTGTCACAGTTGCTCTAAGAACAAATAAAAGGGTGTGTTTTACAGCACAGCTACTTGAATTGTGGGCATAGTAAATCTTCACTTAACATCATCCATGGATTCTTGGAAACTGTGACTTGAAGTGAATCTATGAATTATAAACCAATTTACCATAGGATAATTGATATAAATAAGAGTTAAGTTACTACAGCATATTTCTGTTCATAAAATCATTACCAGCCTTTTTTTTTTTTTTTTTTAAGACAGAGTCTTGCTCTATTGCTCAGGCTGGAGTGCAGTGGTACGATCTCAGCTAACTGTAACCTCTGCCTCCCAGGTCAAGCAGTTCTCCTGCCTTAGTCTCTCAAGTAGCTGGAACTATAGGCGCGTGCCACCATGCCCGGCTAATTTTTATATTTTTAGTAGAGATGGGGTTTCACTGTGTTAGCCAGGATGGTCTCGATCTCCTGACCTTGTGATCCACTCGCCTCAGCCTCCCAAAGTGCTGGGATTACAGCTGTGAGCCACCGCACCCAGCCTAATTTTTGTATCTTTTAGTAGAGATGGGGTTTTACTATATTGGCCAGGCTGGTCGCAAACTCCTGATAAGTGATTATAGGTGTGAGTGATGGTGCCCAGCCTGCAGTCTTCTTAATAAAGACCAAAACACTCTTAATATGAAACATTGAAATAAATGTGCACTACATACACATTTAAGAAAGTTTCATCAGAACAAGTATAATAATTATTTATCCATTTAGTCCCATTCAAGGTCCAGCCTCTCCCAGCAACTCAGAGCATAAGGCAGGAACCAACCCTCGGCAGGATGCCCTTCCATCACAGAGTACTCACACACACCTCCACACTCAGACTGGGACAGTGTGGACATGCTAGTGAACCCAACATGCACATCTTTGGGATGTGGGAAGAAATTGGAGTACCCAAAGAAAATTGAGCTCCACACAGATGGTGGCCCCAGTCAGCAATCGATTGGTTTTTTTCCTCATCCACATTATAATGACACGACCTTGAACTAAACCACATTATTTGAGGACCTGCTGTACTATTGTATTTCCTATTCTAACGTGGCTCGCTCATTCATTGAAAAACCACATATTGAGTGCTCTCGAAAAGCCAGTAAGACTCTGTGCTAAGGCCTTGTGGCAGAGGACACTATCCTCCTACCCTCATGGAATGTGCTATCTGGGAGGGCCATGGGCACAAGAAAGAAGGAATCAGTACAAAGTTGAAGGGTGCACACCACTAGGAGCAGCCCCTCAGCGAGTAAGGGCAGGTCTGGAGGGCAGTGCCAGCTCAGCCCAAGCTAAAGTGGCAGAGGGAAGGGCACTGGAAAGAGTGTTCTGGGCCTCGGCCACAGCACATGCAAAGGCTTGGAAGTGAGAGGGTATAGGGAATCCAAGAACATAAAGGCGGGGGATGTGAGACAGGAATGGAGGGGTGGGTGGGGTGGACCTACAGATGCACCGTGTGGAACTTTGTGTTGAGAGTCACAGTGAGCCGTGGAAGCTGGAATGCGACATGAAGAGATTTGTGTTTTGAAAAGATTTATCCGGGTGCAGTGGCTCACGCCTGTCATCCCAACACTTTGGGAGGCTGAGGCGAGTGGATCACCTGAAGTCAGGAATTCGAGACCAGCCTGGCCAACATAGTGAAACCCCGTCTCTACTAAAAATACGAAAATTAGCCAGGTGTGGTGGCAGGCACCTTAATCCCAGCTACTTGGGAGGCTGAGGCAGGAGAATCACTTGAACCCAGGAGGCGGAGGTTGCCGTGAGCCAAGATCATGCCACTGCACTCCAGCTTGGGTGACAGAGCAAGACTCTGTCTCAAAAACAAACAAAAAACAAAAAAAAAGAAAAGAAAGAAAAGAAAAGACCCAACTGCAGTGAGGAGAATGGCTTGAGAGGGGCCCAAGGGAGTGTGGAAAGTCCTTGGGAGGCCCCTGGAATCATCCAGCAGAGAGGCAGAGGTGGTGATAGGGGCAGCAATAGTAGAGACAGAAAGAGAAGTGGGTGGCTTTGAGAGGGATTTAGGGCTTGAACAATGAGCCAGGCCTTGGTGATGGACTCACGGAAAGAGAGGGAATGCCCGGTGCAGGTGGGGCTCTCAGTTTCTGCCCTTCTGCTCGTCAGAACAGGGACTCTGGGGAGAGGGAACCATACTGAGTTTGGGGTACATTTGGGACTTCGTAAAGGAAGTCTCTGACAGGCATTTGGACATGGAGATGCAAGTTTGAGGGGTAACTGACCACACAGGCCAACAGAAGCTATGAGTTAGACGAGACGGTCTGGAGAGAGAGAAGGGAGGAGAGCCAAGGGCCCGGTTGCGGTTATAGAATGCCCCACTGATGAAGTCCTCATCGTCCATCCCCACGACTTGCCCTGTTGTCTGTGGCTGTGGCTGACTTCCCTCCGCGCCTCCTGAAGGGTGCAGCAGGTTTGTGGTGGTCTCAGCCGCCATACCCCCTCACCCTGGAGGAGTCTGTGTCGTTTCTCAGATGCCCCATGTAGGTTCCCACCTAAGCATCCATCCCTCCGCCGAGAATATTCTTCTCTTCCCTCATGCTGTTGGTTTAGCAAACTCCTGCTTATCTTCAACACCCACTCAGCAGTTCTCCCCAAACCCATTTCACTGTCTCCGTGTATGCAGCAGGGCCTTTGTCTGGGCAACCTTCCTATTCTCACACCCTGCTGGCTACCTAGCTCAGAGCAGGCTCTTTGCTGCCGGAGACTAAATCAGACTGCTCTTCTTTTCCCTTCAGTTCATTCCCAGCACCGACCCTTTCCAGAAGGCCCTGAGAGAAGAAGAGAAACGCCGGAAGAAAGAGGAGAAGCGGAAAGAGATCCGAAAAGGCCCAAGGATCTCCAGATCCCAGTCTGAGTTATAGCTCTGGAGCAGCTCAGGGCTCAAGGGGCCAGGAGGATGCAGGTCGGGAGGAAGAGGAGGTGGAAGTGTGGTGGTGGTGGTGGGCACCAGCCAGGCCCTTCCAGAAGGGGAGGCCACATTTGCCTGGCCCCCTGTAGCTGGGTCTGAGCTCCGGCTGAAGGAACTGAGCCTCAGATGGCTGGATTTTCTCTCAGGGGCCTCCTGCTGAAGGGGCCTTCAGAGGACTTTATGCTGCAAATAGGACCCTGTGCAGACTGCTGGGGGAAGAAGGGGGATGCTTGCCTAGGCCTCTTGGTGGCTGAAGACCACTGTCCAGCTGGCTGCCGCCCATGGTGGGAAAGCAGCAGAACCAGGTTCTGAGCCACAGGTGAGGGTGCCACCCTGCTGTTGGCCCCACTGTGTCATTGAGCTGCCCGGCACAGGTCCCAGCCCCTCTACAGAGACACAATAAAAGCCAGCAGATCTTTTGGACCGACCAAGGCTGGTGGAGGGGCTGTGATAGGAACAGGGCCTCCCAGAGATGTAGAAACAGTTTGGAGGATGCTCCTGCCCCCTCAGGAGGGGCCCCAGGCCCTGGCGGGGCAGAGAAGCAGGAGCTTGGCTTGGGCCTCCTATTCCTGCCCCAGCACTGTCCTTGACGAAGGATCAGTGTTGGGGAGGGACCTGGGAAACATTTAGCTCAAGAAGACCTTGGAGCAACATGATCTCTGTCCTCAGATGTCTGTGCAAGCACAGGGAAGTCAGCTTGTCCTCTCCGGCAGTGCTGGAAGACAGTTGACCTGTGGGTGGGGGGCTTCAGGGGGCCAGGCCGCAGCCCTGCAGGAGGCTGTGTTCTGCAATGGCTGCCCTGAGCTGCATGGGTCAGATGGCTTCCCATCCTGGGAGGCCACAGGGCAGGGAAGCTGCAGTGGGCATGTGGCCCTGGGTGGGGCAGCTGCCCTTCACTCATGCCCCTCCCAAGCAGAGGAGGGAAGGGCTTTAGTGGGAATTCTAGCTCTGCCTCTTTGACCTTGCCAAGTCAGGATCTGCCTCTTAAAGGAGCAGAGACAACCATCCCAGATCCCCTGGACACCTGGCCCCTACCACTGACAGAGCCCAAGCGAGATCTGAGTCTTAGCCCTTCAGATTTGCTGACTGGCCCTGGCCCACCTCTTCCCCTCCCTGTGCTGCAGCTTTATCGGCAAAATGAATTTGATGGTATCTGAATCCCCTGCCTAGCTCTAACCTGTTTCTCTGAGGTTGGCCTCCCTGCAGGGCTGAGGCAGCAAAGGGAAGCTGAGCCTTACAGAGGCCTCATGGAAGGGCTCAGAACATCCTGCACCAATCAGTTACTCAGAAGTCAAGGGACAAGCAGCAGCTGGAAGAGAGCTGGGTGTAGGGGCTGGGAGGAGTGCTGGAGAAATTTCCTCATCAGAACTGCACCAGCCACCTGGGCCCCCTCGCTGGGCAGTGTGGTGGGACTGACTCAACTGACCTCGCTCCGTCCCCACCCTGCTCCTCTCAAGTTACGTGACCCCAGCCACATTTCTGTGAGGGTCCTATGACGTGATGGACACTAGAGCGTGTGAACTAAAAGGGCTGGGCTATGGTGTTAACGGTGGAGGGTGTCCTGCTTCTTGGTGTCTTGAACAAAGAATTGGACAAAATGCACAAAGCAAGGAAGGAATGAAGAGTTTTATTGAGAATGAAAGTATACTCCACAGCGTGGGAGCGTCCCGAGCATAGGGGCTCAAGGGCCCTGTTACAGAATTCTGGGGAGTTTAAAATACCCCTAGAGGTATACCCTACTCAAGGTACACCCTACATAAATGGAGACGATGAAGTAAATTGACAAAGTCATTTACAGCATATGCCCTATGGAGAGGATATTTCCTGTTATAGCTGAAGCGTGAATTGGCCTTATGTTCCCTGCCTCCAGACCCTGTTTTCCTGCATCAGTGGGAAAGGGTCAGATTCACTGGCTCAGCTGTTTAACCTGTCCTGGTGCCAGCAGCTGGAGCTGGGGGTCAGGACCAGCCCACAGGCTCTTCCCTGCTCGGAGGACCAGGCCAATCACTGTCCTCTTCATGCTGAAGAGTGATTATGGTTGCTGACTTAGCAGAGAAGGTGCTTAGTCTTCCCCTTAACTGGGGAAAAAAACTTTCTGAACCAGGCCTGCTTGGCAGCAGACCTAGCTTTCTTTGGGTGGCAGGGAGGTTAAAGAACACTTCAGGACAATCGGGAGGATCCAGGTTCAGCTGAATGACTTCTAGAGGCTCTGTCATTAACAATTTGTATAATTTGAAGCAGAGCTAGGCAACTACAAAGCAATGAGGAAGGCAGCCCAGTGTGGTGGCGAGACCTGGGCAACTTGGGACCAGCCTGTGCTGTCTCTTGCCAGCTGTTATCAGAAGCAGACTCTTCACATTCAGATCCTTGGGTCTCCCATCTCAGAATGGCCGTGGTTGAAAGGATCAGACCTGGAATTTAAGTGATGTGTGCCCTTCTCTGATGGTTCTTTGTTCATCCCATAGATTTGCTGCTGCCTGCTGTATGCAGGGCCAAAGAGAGGGTCCTGGTCACCTGTCTCCTCATCTGTCCCTTCTGGTACCTCCTTCCTCCTGGGCTCTTCCGTCTACCTTCTTCCTCTTTCCATCTTGGTTAATCCTGCCCTTTCCACCCTCAAATGGGCACCTTCAAAGAAACAACTACTCCACTTGCTCCCTCCCTATTTTCCTTTGCTGCCACTGTTGATTGTTTTAAGTCACTTGCTCCAGGAAGTCCACTCTGAGTCTTACTGTAGGCAGAGCCCACCCCCGCAGCTGCAAAGGGCCTAGGGCACATGTTTGTCCAAGCCTCTTGTAGCTGGGACTGTTAGGTGACTGTAGCCCTACCAATTGCTCCTACCACAGTGTGGGAGTCATGCTGGTGGCAGTAGTGGTCACAGGTACCAGGGGCAGCAGTGGAGGAGTGGTTCTAATGGCCAGTCCAGTGACCAGTGCCAGGGGTGCCCAGTGGTGGCAATAGTGGTGTTTCCAGTGTGATCTTGGACATTGTTCCTGTCTACTGAGCTGCTGGGCCCAGTCTTTGGAACCACTGGGGAGTCTGGGAGCTCCTTGATACCCTTTAAGGCAGAGTTTTCCAGCAGTGCCACTATTAATGTTCGGAGGCAGACAGTTGTTTGGTGTGTGTGAGGAGGGCTGTCCAGTGCATTGTGGGCTATTTTACCAGCATCCCTGGCCTCTCCCTGCTACACGCCTGTAGCAGTCCCCCAGTTATGACAACCAAAAATGTTTCCAGACATTGCCAGATGTCCACTGGGAGGCAAAAACCTCCCTGGTCCACAGCCCTTCTCCGTTCTTATTCCAGTCCCACATCTTCCTCCCACTCCCTGTCACTGTCCTCAGAGAGATGCTGTTGGCAGCTCCTTGAGGTGATCCCCCCCAGGCTTGTTGTCGTGGTTCTCTGCTCATGTCTGAGCCTGCTGTCTCTTCCGGATCTTCTTTCCTCACCTGCCCCCATTTGCATGAAGTTTTTTGTGGGGCTGTCTCTATTTTCTTCTTGGGCAGCCGTACCCTCTTAAGACCTCGAAGTTGAATACCTGCCCTGTTACTACCTGATAACTCTCATTGCTTATGTTTCCCAAACCAAACTTGTTAATTCCCTCTCTAACCCCATCTCTGTGTCAAAAGCGGAGTACATGCTTTTGGTTAATCCAATTGGAAGGCTTCCTACAGGAAGTAATATCTGAACTGAATCCTGAAACATTAGGGAAAGAGGAAGAAAAGGACAGGTGGTTTTTCATTTACTTCCTCTGACACTTCCCCCTTTTTGCTCACAGCAAAACCATATATAGAATTCTCTTCTGTGACCTGTAGCAGGTGCCCAGTCCATGGTAGATGTCTAGTGGTTACTCAGTCTAGTCCGTCCCTTTTGAGATGAAGAGCTCAGGTCCTGAGAAGTGACTTGTCACAAGCTGCCCTACCCCTCAGAGGCAGTCCTTGTCCTCCTGCCAGCCAGGGCAAGATACCACCTGGAAGAGATGTTCAGTTACATGGGATCCAGGGCCAGAGGGAAAATACCAGTGTTTGCTGAAGTTTGGGTTTAGCCACTGTTCTTCCAACATTTCTCCTGAGCCTTCACTTGTACCCCCTGAGTCCACTTGGCCAGGGATCACGGCCTCTGGGCAGGTTCAGTGGGGAACTATGGGCACAGGTGCTGTGTGCCACTTCTGCAGGGGGTTACTGAGGCTCTGAGTTGTGGGGGGTGCCCTGGGCCAGAGAGAGTTGTTTGGAAGTTATTGCTGAATCCTCCCAGAGTACCAGTCACACACCAGTGTGAAGGGCCCTGCAACAGCCACTGGGCAGCACAGTTGAAGGTGGCACCTTTCTGCTGAGTGCTGGGGCCAGAGCAGGGTTTAGTTTTCTGTGTCTTTCAGGGTGAGACTTGTGTATTCTGTACCAGCCTCCCTGTGTGTGAACAATGAAGAGAACAATCTTGGCTTGTTTTCCCCAAAATTAAGACACTATCTATTTCTCATTAGTTTATACACGTTTATTATAAAAGGTAATTTAAACAATACTGAAATGCCAAAAAGAAAGTAAAATTCACCCCAAATCTCACCACTCCTGTAACTATGACTGACAGTCAGCTGTTAGGCCTTCCATCTTTCTTAACCTTCAGGTGAGCACAGATCCTTATTCTGTCTTTTTTTTTTTTTTTTTTTTTTTTTTGAGATAGAGTCTTGCTCTGTCTCCCAGGATGGAATGCAGTGGTGTGATCTCTGCTCCCTACAGCCTCTGTCTCCCAGGTTCCAGTGATTCTTCTACCTCAGGCTCCCGGGTAGCTGGAATAAGCCACCACACCCGGCAAATTTTTATATTTTTAGTAGAGACAGGGTTTCTCACCATGTTGGCCAGGCTGGTCTTGAACTCCTGACCTCAATGATCTGCCCACCTCGGCCTCTCAACGTGCTAGGCTTACTGGCGTAAGCCACCGCACCTAGCCAGATCCTTTTCAATTGCAATATACAGCATCAGGCAAGGCACTTACTGTATGCCAGAACTTATGCCAAGAGCTGGCTTCCAGGAGCTCCTCCCAACTCGAGGCCTTTGTCCATTCCATCATTTCCCCTTTGGCTATAACAGCTGCAGTTCTCATAATTTTAGGTTTCATCTTAAATGTCACTTATTCAGTGTTCTTGACATCACAAGTCAGTTTGCTGGCTAGTTTCAGCACATCCATTTCCTTTCACCATCATCTGTAATTTATTTTTTTGTTTAATGTGGGTGTGGTTTTTGTTGCTGTTGCTAGACTGGAAGCTCTCAGGGGGCAGGAACTATTTGTTTCCCTGCCACAGAGATGTTCAATAAATATTGTCAATTGAATGTGCAAATAATCTCATTTAATCACAGCTATGAGGGATACTATTTTATCACCACTTTAGAGATGAGGAAACTGAGGCTTAGAACAATTAGCCCAAGGTCACACAGTGAATGAGTGGACCCACATGTCTGCCTCCACACTGCTTAATTCTTGACCACTAAGCAAGAACTGCCTCTCACAAACTGGCAGGGAACTTACTTTTCCCTTTTATCAGTATATTGTGATCGCCTTTTTTTGTCAATAAATATACCTTTGTGTGCGTAATTTTTAATGATCCCATGGTATTCCATCGTGTGGATGTAATTTACATATTCATTTCCTTATTCTCACTTCTTCCTAGTTACAGCACTTCTTTAAGCACTTGTAATTTTATTCCTTAGGATAAATTCCTAGAAGTTTACAACACGACCAGCTGGCCAGATGCAAGATGGAGCAGTGAGGTAGTTGAAGGAGTAGGAATCCGTAGGTGGGCTGCGCTTCAGAATCTCGGTGGAACTTTTTCAAAATACTCGTTCCAGGGTCCCCGTCTCAGGAGGCCGGCGGCGAGGCTGGGCACTGGCGTGGTTTTCAGGTCCTCAGTGGTTCCGAGGTCCCAGGGATTGAGGACCACTGGAGTAAGCGCGAGGTTACGGCGGGTGCAAAGCAGAAGACGTAAACTCCTGACCGCCCTGGGACAATTCGCAACCCCGTCAAGCCTCCGTGCCCGCTTTTGTAAGGGGGCTGGGAGCAGCGGGACTTGGTTGACCCGGACTCCGGTCCTGAGCGCTGGGGGCGGGGGTTGACTCCGCCGGCTTTCTCCAGCGGGCACGGCCGGGGGAGGCAGCTAGGAAGATGACGTAATGTGCTCCCAGCCAAGGGCGGTGGCGGCGGCGGTCGCAGGTGGAGGGTGGCCTGTTAACCCTCCACTCCCAGGCCGGTGGATGGAGTAGCGTGTGGAGCAGATCCAACGGAAAAGGCAGCGGCTCCTTTAAACAAGGAGGAGCAGGTTAAGATGAAGACCAAGCGGCTACTCACCGCATTCGCTCCCAGGTTGCGGGGGGAGGGACCTTGCTATGCAAATCTAAGCTGCTGATCGATGACGCGCCATCACCCCACGCGCCGCCTCGCGCGCCCATTGGCTGAGATGAGCCTGGTCCCATTGACAACAAACAAGGGGGCGCGCGGCCTGGGGGCGTGGCCGCAGGGGGCGCGGGCTGGGGCGGGGGAATCCCGCCCCGCCCTTTCCGCGAGGCGCCAGGGCGCAACGCAAACATGGCGGCGGCTGGCATCCGCCGGTGAGGCGATACCGGGCGGGGGTTGTCGGGTGTCATGGGCGGTGGCGACGGCACCGCCCCCGCGTCTCCCTGAGCGGGACAGCAGGGGGTCTTCTGTGCTGAGCCGGGCGATGGACGAGGGCGGCGAGCTGGGCGGTCTGGAGACCATGGACACCCTCACTGAGCTGGGCGACGAGCTGACCCTGGGGGACATCGACGGTGAGTGGTGGGTGGGTGGGAGTACGGGGGCCGCGCGGGGAGGAAGGGGTTACGGTGGCGCGCCTGGGTGCGCGTGCGCCCACCCCTCGGCAGCCCCGGCTCGCGCGGGAAGAACCCCGCGCGCACGATTCCCCCCGGCGGCCCCCAACCCTTCCGGCGCTGCGAGCTTGAACCCAGGCCAGCCGCGCCGCTCTGGGAGGCCGTGGGATCTGGGACGCCGCGGGGTCGAAAGTGGCTCGAGGGTCTTGGGTTCTGGAGCGCGGGGCCAGGGACGTCGCGGGGGCGTCTCAAGGAGCGGCCTAAGGAGAGCGCGTGGCCGCCGCCTCCCTTGCGCGCCCACACGCGCTCTCCGTGGTCCGCTCTCTCGCCGCCCGCGGCCGCGTGTCACACCTGTCACTCCCTACCCGGCCGCGGGGGCGGCTTTGGGATTCCCGGTACCCAGCCCCCGGTCTGCGCGTCCCGTATCCCTGGTCTTCCCGGGATTGACCGACTGCCGGGTCGCTGGGTGCTCCGCGAGACTTTGGGCAGCGGCCACAGAAGCAAGTTGCTGATGAAGAGAGCGGTGGTATTGGAGTGTGGATGCATCTCTCCGGGATGGAGACCCAGGCGCTCCTGCTGTCATGCTGCAGAGGGAATTGAGCAGAAGGAATTTTGAGTTGTGGCCCCTCGGGTACGGGCTGGGGAGCGGGTGGCCTTTGTTTCGGCGCCTTAACAGCGGAGTAGAAGAGATGAGCCCAGGGATCCTCTCTTAAAAATACTCATTTTGCGACCACGGGAACCACGATTTGGAAAGAGTCAGCGGCTTGCTCAAGGTCGCCCAGCTGGTTAGAGCCCAGTTTTTCCATTTCCTGGGCCAGTATTGATTTTTTGGTACCCCTTCGTTCAGACAGTCCAGTTGACTAGGCTAGTGGTCTTAGTAACTTGATAGTATGTTCTGGGCTTCAAAATACTTTGTATTATTTCACTTCTTCACAATAATTCTGTAAGATATTCTGATTACTCCTATTATAATACGGTAATGAAAGAAGCTGAGGCCAAGAGATGTTGACTTATCTAAGGCCACGCACCTTAGAGAGCTTTAGGCAGAAACGCAGATGCATGGTACTTTTCAGTTTACAGAATGCTTTCATGTCTGGGATCTCACTACAACCTTGCAGGCATGTATGATGGCTACATCCCCGTTGTGAAGATGAAGAAACAGAAGCAGCAGAAGATTCTCTTCAAGGGAAGAGATAAATGCAGCAGCTAATTGAAAAGGATCTGTTTGCCATTTCCCCATTTTGCTTTTTGTAATATTTCTCCCCTTGATTTGTCCTTGTTTTCCATTTTGATCATGTGCGCAATGTGGTAAGACCCTTAATTGAAGCCCCACTTCTAACCACAGACTCTTTACTGAGTGCTCCTAAATTCAGAGATGGGTTAACAAATGGGGGTTGGGAACCTACCAAGGGCAGCTAACATGTTTGGAGAACTTCTGTGTTAAACACTTATACACATTAATGTTCTTAATCCTCATAACCCTGTCAGGTATCGAGAACTGTTATACTAGTCACCTCCATCTCACAGATCCTGAAAATGAGGCCCAGGGCAGTTCATTAATTTACTTAAGATTACACAGCCAGTAGAAAGTACTGTATTTCTATAACTGTCTACCAGCAAGGGCACAGAAAGGAATTCATGTGCATTTTACATTCTTAATCCATGATCAATTCCTATTTGTTATCTAATTTTCAAATTGTAATTTTTATATATTTAGTTATTTTTTGAGACAGGGCCTTATTCTGTCACCCAAGCTGGAATGTAGTGGCACAATCACAGCTCACTGCAGCCTTGACCTTCTGGGCTCGAGCAGTCCTCCCACCTCAGCCTCCCAAGTAGCTGGAACCACAGATGTGTGCTACCATGCCTAGCAAATCTTCTGAATTTTTGTAGAGATGAGGTCTCACTATGTTGCCAGGCTAGCATAGGTCACAAACTTTTGGGCTCAAATGATCCTCCTGCCTTGGCCTCCCAAAGTGCTAGGATTACAGATGTGAGTCACTTAATTTTTTTTGAGACAGGGTCTTGGCTGTTGCCCAGGCTAGAGTGCAGTGGCATAATCATAGCTCCCTGCAGCCTTGAACTCTTGGGTTTAAGCAATCCTCCCAGCTCAGCTTCCCAAGTAGCTAGGACTAAGGCATGTGACACCACACCCAGCTAAGATATATATATTTTTTGGAGAGCCAGTGTCACTATGTTGCCCAGGTTAGTCTTGAACTCCTGGGCACATGCAGTCCTCCTGACTGGGCCTCCCAAAGTCCTGGAATTACTGGCATGAGCCACCACACCCAACCCTGTCTTAATTTGTAATGCATTTAAATTACCTAGTGGTTAATACTGTCTTTATCCCCATAGATTTCTGAATAAAATGGAAACTACCAGAGTGGTTCAGTGGCTTCACAGGTCCCTTAGGTTTAATCCCAGTGGAAGAAGATTCCACTTCTCTGCCCTTCCAGAAGATCTGGTTTATGACAGCACATGAAGCTTTTTCTCAAAATACAGTTGTATACCGCACAAGGTGTGGCTATTTTGTCACAAGAGACCTAGGGACCAGTTTTGGGAAAAGTGATTTCGTATCTTCAGTTGATTAACAAAAGTATTGAAGTGCTGGCTGTGGTTTCTGAGCTGTAAGGAATCATGAAAGATAGCATAGAATTTTATGGCCTCATGGAGCTTGAAATGAGAAACTATAGTGCCAGCATGGAACAGCTTACAGCTGCACAGGGCAACAAGCGCAAGTCAGCAGTGAGGGTAGCTTGGTAAAGGCTGGCTTACTGGGAAGACCACACCAAAGAGGGAGCTCTTGACCTGGGCCTTGGAGGACAAGAAGGGTTGGGCAGGCTGAAGATCAGTGGTCTGAAGATAATATTATCCCTTGATTCTTACCCCTTTGTTCCCCTTATTGAATGTTAGCTCTATGAGGGCAGGGACCTTCGTTTCATTCCCACTGAAATCTTTGCACCTAGAAGAGTGCCTGGCACAGTGAGAGTGCCCATTAAATATCTGTGGAATGCCTAAGTGATCCAGTTATCTTGGGCTGGGAAGAATGCTAATTGTCTTGGACGTGGTTTGGAGTTGGATTAGATTAAGGATAGCCAGCCTGGATGCTTCTAGGAGCCAGTCAGGTGAGGAAAAGGAGAGGCGGGGGGAGTACATTTACCTCCTTTGTATGTGTATGGTGGGGATATGGGGTAGATGCAACCTAGAGAGTCTCCAGGAGGAGCAGGCAGGCAAGGATCCATTCCACAATGTCTGCTGAGTTCCAGTCCATTGGGACCCTTCAAATATATGGGCTCAGGGAGGCCACATTCATTCACTTATTCAACACATCTCTTGAGTGGCTTCTTAGTACTCTTGTGATGGACAAAAGATAACTTGAGCGACACAATGTGCCTTCTCTCTCAGGAAGCTTATATTCTTGATGGAGGAAATACAAGTTGAGTAAAATAAGTATGCAGTTTTGGCAGGGCACTGTGAAAGAAATAAAATTGGGCCATATTATAGAGTGTGATTGGGCTAGCATACTTAGATTCAGTAGTCCAGGGAGACTTATTGGAAGAGAGGTAGCAGTGTCTCTTTTTCAAGAGATGCCTAAGTCTAGATTTTTATTTGAAATACCCGGATTCTTGGCTGGGCATGGTGGCTTGCGCCTATAATCCCAGCACTTTGGGAGGCTGAGGTGGGCGGATCACAAGGTCAGGAGTTCGAGACCAGCCTGGCCAATATGGTAAAAAAAAAAACCCTGTCTCTGCTAAAACTACAAAAATTAGCCAGGGGTGTTGGCGCACGCTGTGGTCCCAGCTACTCAGGAGGCTGAGACAGAAGAATCGCTTGAACCCCCCCCGGGGGGGAGGGTAGGGGGTGGAGGTTGCAGTGAGCCACTGCACTTCAGCCTAGGTGACAGAATCCGACTCCATCTCAAAAAAAAAAAAACATACCATCTATACGCATCCAATAAAGCATGTGTGCTAGTTGAACCATCTGTATGCGCCCAATAAAGCATGTGTGCTAGTTGATCTCTGGGATTTTGTTCTCCCGCAGAATATTCTATTGTCCCAGGTCCCCAGGGTTCCTGTAATAGAATAACTCTACCATTTCATCTTGTGGTATATATCTCTATCTTGAGAAAGGGCCTTATGCACTGTTGTACATCAGATGTTCGGGAAGGGCAGCAAGGTGGGATCCTCTTCCGCTGGGATCAGGAAAGGCACAGTCATGGAGGTGATCTTTTTGCTGGATCCAAATAGATGGGTGGCAGGAGCAGCCTGACAAGTATGTGGGAGGAGTTAGAACAAGCTACCTTTAGAAATAAAAGATAAGAGCCAGGCCCAGTGGCTCATGCCTATAATCCTAGCGCTTTGGGAGGCCGAGGCGGGCGGATCATGAGGTCAAGAGATCGAGGCCATCCTGGCCAACATGGCGAAACCCCGTCTCTATTAAAAAAATACAAAAATTAGCTGGGCATGGTGGTGGCGCGCCTGTAGTCCCAGCTACTCGGGAGGTGGAGGCAGGAGAATTGCTTGAACCCGGGAGGCAGAGGTTGCAGTGAGCTGAGATCGCGCCACTACACTCCCCTGGCACGTAGCGACAGAGCAAGACTCTATCTCAAAAAAAAAAAGAAAAGATTAGGGCCGGGCGCGGTGGCTCACGCCTGTAATCCCAGCACTTTGGGAGGCCGAGGCGGGTGGATCACGAGGTCAAGAGATCGAGACCCTCCTGGCCAACACGGTGAAACCTCGTCTCTACTAAAGTACAAAAAATTAGCCGGACGTGGTGGTGCGTGCCTGTGGTCCCAGCTACTCGGGAGGCTGAGGCAGGAGAATTGCTT
>PVKP010020417.1:0-40803 GCA_004027715.1 Plecturocebus donacophilus
ACTCCCAGGTGTTCCAGTCGCCTGTTGAAAAGGCGCCGGGATCTGTGTGATTTCCCCTGCGGGGACACACTGCGCAGGCTGAAACAGCGGCACTGAGATTCGTAGCGCTTTTTTGCCTGGGAATCTCCTGGGCTGGCTCCCTGATTCAGTCCCCTTTTTAATCTGCCTTCCCGTAGCTCCACTCGCCAGTTCAAAGGGCACACAGACCAGTGGATTTTCTATGGAGAACCGCCGCGCCAGGCGCCGGCCGAAACAGCTGAGCCGGCCAAACAGCCGCGCTGGCGACCCGTGGGGCTGCTCCGCCTGGGGATCTCCTGGTCTGGGGGTAATAAAAATCCATCTGGAAATGCGGCGTCCACTCACCCTCTGCACTTTCACTGGGAGCTGCAATCCTGAGCTGCTCCTATGCGGCCATCTTGGATCTCCCCCCCCAGATCTATCTTAAAACCACTAAAGAGGCAGGTCCTGAAGAAGCACAGAACATGTTCTGAAATGACAAATTATGCAGCATTCCAGTTAACAGACTTTTATAACCTGATAACCTCTCTTGTTTTCACTATTTTCGTATCACCCCATCAATGTCTCATACTTTGATCATTTATGCTGGTCATTGTGTAGAACAAATCTTTCAACATTTCTTCCCCAGTTCATCCATTTGTTCACTTTATTTAAATCTAGTTTTATTCTGTGTGGTTAGCCCTAGAAATATAAGAATAAAAAAGACATGGCTCTTCCTTTCCAGGAGTTTATTGTCTATTTGATGAATCACATAGGTAGTACATATAATAACCACGTACTGGCTGGGTGCGGTGGCTCACGCCTGTAATCCTAGCACTTTGGGAGGCCGAGGTGGGTGGATCACCAGGTCAGGAGTTCAAGATCAGCCTGGCCAACATAGTGAAACCTTGTCTCTACTAAAAATACACACACAAACACACACACAATTACCCAGGCATGGTACCAGGTGCCTATATTCCCAGCTATGATCAAGGCTGAGGCAGGAGAACAGCTTGATTCTGGGAGGGGGAGTGAGCCAAGATCGTGCCACTGCACTCCAGCATGGGTGACAGAGTTAGATTCCTTCTCAAAAAAATAAGAATAAATAACCACATACTATATTCCAAAGACCATAATAGAATTTTATACAAAATGATATGATAGTACACAGAAGATTAATTTTCTTCATGGAAGAGGCCATGTTTGCCCTGCTAAAGAGTTTAGGTCTCATATTTTATTCAATAAAATTTTTTGGTTTTGTTTTGTGTGTGTGCTTTCGTTTTGTTTTTTGTTTTTTGTTGTTTTTTTTTCTTTGAGACAGGGTCTCACTTTGTCATCCAGGCTGGAGTGCAGTGGCACGATCTTAGCTCACTTCAGCCTTGACCTTCCAGGCTCAAGCCATGCTCCCACCTGAGACTCCCAAGTAACTGCTACTACAGGCACATACCACCACACTTGGCTAATTTTTGTATTTTTTGGTAGAACCAAGGTTTTACCATGTTGTCCAGGCTTCAAACTCCTGAGCTCAAGCAATCTGCCTGCCTTAGCCTACCAAAGTGCTGGGATTATAGGCATGAGTCATCATGCCCAGCCTCAATAAAGTTTTTAACCAGGTGTGTGCCAGGATTCACATCTATATTTAAGAAAGACAATTTTGATGGCTGTGGAAAGGATGGATTTGGTAGAAACTATGTCGTCAATGGCACGTTGAATGAAGAGGACAAAATACACATGAGAGATGTTCATTGGATAGAATCTATAGGACCTACTGATTAATTACATAGGCAGAAAAGAATTATTATTCAACTTCTGGATTCCTGGAAAGTATATGAAGGCATCATTCATCAAAGTAGGAAATATGGGAGGACGATCCAGATGTTTTGTCGAGCAGATAATAAAATAAATTCAATTTTAAACGTACTGAGCTTGAATTGCCTTTGGTTACATAGTCGAAGGATGTGTCACCTAGATGAATGGAAATATGTAACTGAAGTTCCAAGAGAGAAATCTCAGCTGGAAATACACATTTTGGACACACTGGTGTTCATGTGCTAAACTCATGATATTGAAGGCAGTCACCTTGGAAAGTAGAAAAGGCAGCCACGAATAGAATCTTGGGGAATACCAACACATAAATGGTAGTAAAGAAAGAGGAGACAGGAAAAACAGTAAAGAGGTGAAGCCAAAAGAGGAAGAAGACATCTAAGAGTTTCAGGGTCATAGAAGGAGATTTTCAAGGAGATAGAATCAACATAGATTTTTTTTTTAAATGTAGACATAAAATGAGAGACAGAATAAAAATAAGATGTCACATTTGTCAATTAGGCAATTATTAATTGCCTAAGCAGCTCCAGTGAGGTGATGCAGGATGGAATCCTGCTGTAGTACATTGAGGGATAAAAGACAGATGAGGAATGAACACCAAAAGGGTGAACTACATGCACCAGAAGTTTGAAAGCTAAGAACTGTGAAGAAATTGTTATCTTTATAAGGATGAAAGTGAAGCAGGATCCATATCGTTCCATTCTAATCAGGTTGTGCTTTCTGGATTTTATTCTCAGTCTAATCTGAAAAGAGGATTTCCATTCTCCCTTTTGTTTTTGCAGCTGCTTCCACTGGAGTATGTCAAAAAAGGGGAAGCTGCTTTAAAGGGCCAAGGAGAAGACCAAGAACAAACACAGCTTGTCAACTTCAGCAACCCAAGAGAATCTGGAATTACCACCTCACTTATTACATTCAATGGACCAAATCGCCCTCAATTCTCACAGGGGTAGCTGGTTAACAATTTATAACAATTTTCAAGGTAAGTGAAAGTCAACTAATTATTAATGAAGGCAACCAAAAAAGAAGGAAGTGTATGTTTTTTATTTATAGAAACCTTCCCTTTACGACACAGCATGGACCTATGTGTATAAAAATCTGAGATTCAATATTTTCATAATTTTTCAAGACATATCTAAGAATCAGAATCTAAACATAAATTTCCACACTGGCAGACCAAATGACAAAACTTGGAGTTCCAAAAGGCAGAGGCGTGCCATTGAATAGCTTTGTAATTAGCTCTCTGGTGGGTAGATCTGGGCATCATAGCACAGATTCACCAATCAATCTCAAGTATCAGAAAGAACATAGAAACAGAAGCAAATCTCCAAAGAATATAATACTCAATGTAAAGAGGTCTTACCAAGAGTTATTCTTTTTTTTCACCCTTTGGTGAAAATATAAAAGGTGCATAGAAAAATAAGAAAAAAGAGAGGGATAGTACCCCCAATTCCAGTGCCCTAGCATAATAACTGTTATGTTTGAGAGCTTCTTTTTAATAACAATAGAAACAACAGCAATTGATTATATTCCTTTATTTCAAAAATGTTTGCCAGGCATTTATCTTGTGCCAGAATCTGTTTTAGAGGCTAGCAAACCAAACAAACTCTTTCTTGGCCTTGGGCACCTGACATTCTAAAGGGAAAGCAGACATTGAGCAACTAAATACATAATTATTTTACTACAACTGGGACTGATGGCATGAAAAAGCAGCCTAGGGTATTAGGAAAGCAGACAATAGGATCTTGATTGCCTGCTAAAGCCTTGCTCCCCTAAGTGTCCCCAAGCCCTCTATCTTTATAAGGACCTCTTTATCACCTGAATAAAACAACTTGAGCTCCTTTCTTCATATGACTGCAAATCCTTTCTCTCTGCATGAACTGAGAAGTTCTGGGGCAGGTGCTGACAAGTAGTGGTTGTCTTCTGTCAGCCCAAGTTTTACCTGAATTACCTTGGGCCTCCTCTCATGCAGCTTAAGCTATCTCTGATTGATTTCTCCATATCCATAATCATAAATGCAACCCTTTATTCTCCAAGGCAGCCTTTATACAAGGTTAACTCTTAGACACTAACAAAGCTATATTAGTCAGGTTCGCTACAGGGCCAGAACTAATAGGATAGATAGATATATAAAGAAGAGTTCATTAAGTATTACCTCACATGATCACAAGGTCCCACAACAGGTCTCGTCTGCAAGTTGAGGAGAAAGGAGAGCCAGTCTGAGTCCCAAACTGAAGAACTTGGAGTCTGATGTTCAAAGGCCGGAAGCATCCAGCACAGGAGAAAGATGTAGTCTGGGAGGCTAGGCTAGTCTAGTCTTTCCACGTTTTTCTGCCTGCTTTATATTCTGGTGGTGCTGGTAGCTGATTAACTGGTGCCTACCCAGATTAAAGATGGGTCTGCCTTTTCCAGCCCACTGACTCAAATATTAATCTCATTTGGCAACACTCTCGCAGACACATCGAGAATCAATACTTCGAAACCTTCAATCCAATCAAGTTAACACTCAGTATTAACCATCCCAACAGCACTATTAAAGTTTTGAGATAGGCAAAGGGAGAAAAGGAGAAAGAGGAATAACATAAGAAATTTAAAACAGGGAACACTGGCTATCATACATCCTTTCACCAGCTGCCCACACACATGCCTTCTCACGGGTATTCTCCCGGGGTCCTCCTTTTTCACTAGACTGTTAGCTACTGTCATTTTCCTAGGTCCTGTATTTACTCAGAACCAAGTCCTTCCTTCCATTTCTTATCCTCTTCCCAATGTCAAGGCTCCTTACAAACCACAGATCAGGGATGCACGCTGAAAATACCAAAATAGGTTATATACCAGAACAATGTCTATCATTCACACTATTATGCAGAAAGGTTTAGTTTCCTTAAACTACACTTCCTTATCACATCGTCGCACATTATCTTGACTTTCATAGCAGAAGTTTTATTAATATGGTTTCTTAACAAAAGATTGAGTTTCTTCTTGAGAATAATTCCTCAGCACCCTTTGAATGTAGAAGTGGCTCCACTCATTTTAGCGTTGTTGTTTTAATAGTAGTTCTTCCTTTTAGCTGCAAAAATTTATCCACGGGTAAAAATAAGCTCTTTATAAGCTGGGTAGTAGTATGATCAGGTTACAAATGTAAAAGTTATTCTGATCTAAACCCTAGGCAAAGATTGAGACATAAAAATTTACAATTCAAAGTCATGTTTCTTTGTGAAAAAAGAAAAATAAAAGCAATTTAAATGTCCAATAATAGAAAAATGATTAAATAAACTATGGTAATATTAGATGGAATATTACATAGCCATTAAGGTGATGTTCATTTGGACTTTTGATAAAGAAAATGCATTTGATATAGTGTAAAGTCAAAGAAAGCATGATTCTGAATATATAGAAATATCAAATATTCAAAATGTAGTTGGCTCTAGGTTCTGAAAAAACTGAGAAGTAACTAGTGCAACTGGCTCTTTCCCAGCTCCCAAGATCAATCATAAAGAAACTATTAACTAAGAGAGGAATTAATAAATAAGAGAGGAAAGCAAGCCTCTGAGGCACTGCCTAAATACTGTCAGAGCCCCGCGGGGAGCTAGGAAAATGAAACAGTCTTGAGAAGGAGAAGGCTGGGGGATGATGCCTTGTTGGGCTAGATAGTCCAGGTATGGCAGAGAGTAAGATAGAAGACAACTTTTACATCCTGCTCCAGCCTTTCCTCAGAATTGTCTTGATAGAATCATGGCTGCTCTGTGAGATAAAAGTCACAATGTCTGCAGGACTATAACAGGGAAGCCCCAAAGCCCTGCTGGGATAAAGGACCAAGAAAAGAAGCTAGAGATGTATTATCAGCCTTCCCTGCCCCAACCCAAAGATTGGTAAATTAAATCCAACACAATAGCCTTCAAAATGTTTGATCATCATCAACAGTAAAGAATACGTTTATTCCAGGTACACACCTTTTTTGGTGGGTATACACAGAGCTGAAACAAAAGTTTCACTAAACAGTACTTACGTTAATGAATTGCGAGGTACTCTGATATTTCATTCAATTCTACTTCATTTTTTTAAATAGTGGCTGTACCCTATTGAACATGCAGCTTGAAAACCACTGATCTAATGAGATTTTCTCTTCCCAGTGCTATTTCTACCAAATATAGTTTAAGGGAAAATCCCTGACCATAGATGTTACTAGATAGAGTGGTGACAAAAAGGACAAACAGTTTACTTCTCTTCCTCCCTGTAGTCACCAGGAGAAACACAGCATACAGGTTCAGTATTGGCTTTCTCCTTCATATACATTAGTATATGAGTAGTTGACATTCCTAGGAAAACAGGAACTCATAAACCAAAACTAGTAGACATGTGAAGTGAACAATTATTTTTTTTTAATTAACAAGCAGCACTGTATGCCAATTATTATGTAACTATTAATATATAATAATTATATATATGCACATAAACATTTTAAATTAAGCATATTCTCAAAAAGAAATAAGAATCATAAATAATCCAAAGTAGTATTAACCACTAAAAATATAACAAAGAATGTAAACAGATGGAATGAAGTGTATAGTGGATATTGCTGATCAATAAGTTAGTGAAATGTTAAGACATGACTGAGAAAACCAGATGGCAGCCAAAAAAGATAACGACATACAAAATCTAAGCAACATAGATATGAGAACTAGAAACACTAACATCCACATAATAGAAACTCCAGAAAAAAATGGAAAAAATAAAGGAAGAAATATGAGAATAAAGAAGATAAAATCTTTCCCCCAAAGTTAAAAAAAGATGACATATGTTTAACTTAAAGGCTTCAAAGTGCCAAACAGGAGAGATATAGAAAAACCTACACCGATACATATTACATAAATTTTAGATCAAAGATAAGGGAAAATTTGATAGATTAACAGACAGATTTTTTAAGATTCTAAAAAGGAGCTACGGATTGCCAACAAAAGAAAAAGAATCATCATGAAATCTTTGCCTGCACTTACTGATAATAGCAAAGACATGGAATCAACCCAAATGCCCATCGATGATAGACTGAATAAAGAAAATGTGGTATATATATACCACAGGATACCATACAGCCATAAAAAGGAATAAGATCATGTCCATTGCAGGGACACAGATGGAGCTGGAAGCCATTATCCTCAGCAAACCAACACAGGAAGAGAAAACCAAAAATCTCATGTTCTCACTTATAAGTGGGAGCTGAACAATGAGAACATGTGAACGTAGGGAAGGAAACAACACACACTACAGCCTGTCTGAGAAGTAGGGAGAGGGAGAGCATCAGGATAAATAGCTGATGCATGTGGGTCTTAATACCTTGGTGATGGGTTAATAGGTGCAGCAAACCACAATGGCACATGTTTACCTACGTAACAAACCTGTACCTCCTGCACATATATCCTGGAAATTAAAATTAAATTCAGAAAAATAAAAAGAAAATGAAATAAAAAAAAGAAAAAGAATCATAGTGATATCACAATTCTGAAGAGCAAACACTGGAGCAAGAAGACAGTGATTCATCGTTTTCACATAATGGAAGGAAAAAGCTGACTAGTTTTGTCCATGCAAAGTATCTTTAAAAGCGAAGACTCCACAGTTGGCTTCAAGAATACATGACCCTAACAGCATAGCCTCAAACTATAAAATGCAGCAACTGATGAACTAGAGAAGGAAGTAGATAAATAGATAAGTGTGGTGGAAGATTTGGGAGATTTTAAATACCTTCTCTTCAAAAAGCCAAAAAGTAGTCAGATATACAGAAGATATAAATAACATAATTTAAAAGTTTGTATTTTTAGATATAGAGAGATCTTTTCACACTATAAGGAATATACTTTCATTTCAAGCACATATACAACATTTACATAGATGTACCATGTAGTAGACTACAAAAAGGTTTTCAGTAAATCCTAAATAATTATTATCATACTGAACACAAAGCAATACAGTTTTAAATTAAAAACAAAGGTATAAATATACAGAATTTCATGTCACCCCATTTGCCACTGCCTTTACTGTTTTCAGACTCCACAGGCTACAGAGGAAAAGAATTTTCAAAAAGGAAACAGCAGAATTCCTATCAGGCAATTCACCTGCTCCCTTCTTAAGTTGCCACTGCAGTTTGTCTCATAGTAAGGGTCCACGTTCCTTTTCTGATTCCACATAGGTGCTTTTGTTCAGAGAATACCTATCATAACTCAGACTATTTATGTTTGAACTATATACACTTGCCTTCTCTGATCTCACATACTACAGGGCAGACTCTGTCCCTCTGCTCTCAGATTTTTTGCAAATTTGAAAGAAATTACCTGGCTATTTTCATAATTTGATAATTAAAACACAAATGGATTAAAATTACAAATTTCCAGGCCAGACTAGTGTGACTACTAAAAGTTCGTCAGGAACATTTTGATTAAACTGAGATGATCTCTCTGAATCTGCTTGCACAGTCTTTAGACATCCTGGTAGAAATAGGATGATGTTAATCATGAAGAAAACTTAAGGAAAGAAATTTTAAAAATATTTGGGGACAATAACTAGTGCCAAGATAATGCTGGAGGATCTGTCTCCTCTCTCAAAGAGGTCTCCAAACCATGACTGAGATGACCTGGCACATTGTGGGCTCAAATATGTTGCCTTGGCCCAGAGGGAAAAAGAACGGATTGCCTTATGAACCAGCACATTCAGAGATGACAGAAATGAGAGCACTCCCTGCCAAAGCACTTCCATAATCTCAGGGAAGACTTCTATAATCAGCTAGTTTATGAGAGAGCAAATCTCTGGTGCTAAAACCTAGAAGATTTCAAGACTTCCAGGAAATGTTAATGCCAAAAGCTAGTCTCACCCATGCCCAACCTTTTGCTCCCTGGATTCAACTGGCAATGCCCCACTTTCTCTGAGGACCTCTCCGTAACCCACAGAATGTCAAGGTTCCCACCATGTGCAGAACTTTGCAGCTCATCACCCACCCCTATAATTTTTCTCTTATGTAGTTAAAGCTATTGCCTCTTACAAGTATGGTTCCACAGTGGGTAACCCATATCCCACTGTACATGATCTTTGGGTACCTCTATCTGAAGTTCATGTACAGGGATAGGAGTTCCTGACAGTCTCAATGATGAAGGTAATGTTCCCTCAGGAGCTGTAGGAAATGAAAGCATGTTTCTCCCACCTATCCAAATGTTAACCTTCAAACATGGCTTAGAAATTCACAAGAATGAAGCTGGAGATTGACAGCTCTGAGCCTCCACCCCAACTGGAGTCTCCTAAAGTCTTCTCCTCTAATGTGGGTGGGGTTGGGGCAGGAGTTGCAATTCTATGTCTTCAAGAAACAAGTTCCCCAGAAAGTGAGCATTTTCACTATTACCTGTTAGACTAGAAAAAGCAAATTTATGGATTCATTCATAGATTATTAGCTCGTGGTTTGAAGTCTTCCTCAATGTTTTACAGACCTAACCACAAGACTCTTCGGTAAATATTTCTTTAATAAGATCAAACTGTCAATTATTTAAAAAAACAAAAACAAAAAACAAATTAAAAAAAAACTGAATTTAACAATTATCAGGACGAATTTTCCAAATTTTTTTTGCTGTACGCTGTGGTAATCTTGTTTTCCCCCTTATATTTTATGGTTTGTGGCTTATTTGGCATTATTTCTATTTCATGTATCTTGTACACATACCAAATATTCTAAGTACAAAAGTTTTTTTGAAACTTAGGTTCAAGGTACATGTATAGTAAGTACAAGTTAAATAGTTAAACATGCATCATGGGGGTCAGTTGTACATACTGTTTCATCACCCAGATATTTGGCCTAGTATCCATTATTTTTTCTTCTTCTCTTCCCCCTCCTACCCTCCACCCCCTAGTAGGTCGCAGGGCATGTTGGTCCCTCTATGTGTTCTCATCATTTAGCTCCCACTTATAAGTGAGAATATGTATGCGGTATTTGGTTTTCTGTTCTTGTGTCACTTTGCTAAGGATAATAGCCTCCAGCTCCATCCACGGACCTACAAAGGACATGATCTCATTCTTTTTTATGGCTCCATAGTATTCCGCAATGTATATGTACCACATTTTCTTTTTCCAGCCTATCATTGACGGGTATCTGGGTTGATTCTATGTCTTTGCTATTGTGAATAGTGCTGCAGTGAACACATGCATGCATATGTCTTTATAATAGAACAATTTATATCCCTTTGGGTATATACCCAGTAATGGGATTGCTGGGTTGAACGGTATTTGTCTTTAAGGAATCGCCATGCTGTCTTCCACAGTAGTTGAACTAATTTATACTCCCACCAACAGTGTAGAAACATTTCTTTTTCTTCACAACCTTGCCAGCATCTGCTATTTTTTGACTTTTTAATAGTCATTCTGACAGGTGTAAGATGGTATCTCATTGTGGTTTTGATTTATGTTTCTCTAATGATCAGTGATGTTGAGCTTTTTTCCATGATTGCTGGTTGCATATATATCTCCTTTTGAAAAGTGTCTATTCATATCCCTTGTCCACTTTTTAATGAGGTTCTCTTGTAAATTTAAGTTCCTTGTTGATATGAGATAGACCTGAATCAGATGCATAGTTGCAAAAAACCTTCTCCCATTCTGTAGATTGTTCACTCTGTTGACAGTTTCTTTAGCTGTGTAGAAGTTCTTTAATTAGATCCCATTTGCAAATTTTTGCTTTTGCTGCAATTGCTTTTGGTGTCTGCATCATGAAATCTTTGACCATGCCTATGTCCAGAATAGTATTGCCTAGATTGTCTTCCAGGGTTTATAGCTATGGGTTTTACATTTAAGTCTTTAATCCATCCTGAGTTTATTCTAGTATATGATGTAAGGAAGAGGCCCAGTTTCAGTTTTCTACATACGGCTAGCCAGTTATTCCAGCACCATTTATTGGATAGGTAGTACTTTCCCCATTGTACTGTACAACAACAGTCAAGCCAAGAGCCAAATCACGAACTAATTCCCATTCACAATTGCCCCAAAAGAATAAAATACCTAGGAATACACCTAACAGAGGAAGTGAAAGAACTCCACAAGGAGAGCTAAAAACTACTACTTGAAGAATTAGATAACATAAACAAATGGAAAAACATTCCATGCTCATGGATAGGAAAAAATTATTATCATTAAAATGGTCATATTTCTCTTAACAATTTGTAAATGCAATACTATTCCCATTAAATTGCCCTGGCATTCTTTGCAGAACTAGAAAATCTATTTCAAAAATATTTCTTAATTAAAAAATTAAGGCTTCATTTTTTAAAAAATCCTATGTGAAAACTAGACAATATAGTACTAGACAGCCCTTGAATTTAAGACACTAGAGGAGACATTAGGAAACACTTAGAACTTAATGACAATGAAAAACAACATGCTAATATTTATGGTACAGAACTAAAGTAGTATTTAGAAGTTTATAGCTTGCAATACATTTTATCAGTCAAAAAAGAATGATCTAAAAAGTAAACAAGCTAAGCTTTTAACTTAGGAAGCTAAAAAAAACAGAAAACGTGTTCTAAGAAACACAAAAGAAGTAAATGGCAAAAGTGTACAAATCAATACGATGGATAACAAAAGAAGAGTGAAAAGCACTTAAAAACAAATCTGGTGCTTTTTAATAAGATAGAACTTCAGCAAGGTCAATCAAGGTAAAAAGAGGAAAATGTAAATATTCAAATATAAGAAGAAGTAGCTACAATTTCAAAATACTATGAATAACTATCTCTTAAGTAATTTGAAATCTAGACAAAATACTTACATTTCTGAAAAAAAGTTACACAATGTCAAAATCGGTGAAAGAAGAAATAGAAAACATTACTAGACCAATAAGCACAAATACATTAAAGTGGAAGAGAATTTTAAAAGACTTCACTGGAAAAAACTTTAGGTTCATAAAGCTCTATTGGTGATTCCTACCAAATTTTCAAGGAATTAATCATTCCTTTCTTATACAAATTGTACCAAAAATATAGTGAGAAAACTATCTAGATTATTTTATAATGCTGGTATAATGTTGATCCCCAACCAAAATTAACTTGGTGCCATCATCATAGTTAGCATTTAGATAAAGCTTACTATGCGCTCGATACTTCTCTGAATGCTTTCTGTATTTTAACTCATTTATTCATCATGACAAGCTATAAATTAGGTATCATTAGTATTAATTACATTTTACAGATAAGAAAAATAAGGCTGAGAAGGTTTACTGCTTCCCTAGATCACACAGCAAGTAAGTGGCCAAACTGAAATCCAGAGAGTCTGGCTTGAAAAATCTAAACTCTTAAGCAATATGCCATATTACTTCTCATAAAGAAAGAAAGTAGAGGCCCAATTCACTTTTTAGAAACAAAAGTATTAGCTAATCATATCTAACAGTATATATAAAAAATATATCATGGTCAGATAAGATTTATCCCAAGAATGCAAAGATGGTTCAATACCAGAAAAAACATTTCAAGTAAATACAACACATTAAGGGTCTAAGTGGAAAAAACCCTAGATATGAAAAATATATAGACATATACAGTTTATTATTTATTTATGACAAAAACTCTTAGCAAACTAGGGATAGAAGGAAACTTTATTAACATAGAAAATATTTTTGTGAGAATTCACTATATATTTCTTATTAAAGAAAATTTAAGAACAGAAACAAGACAAAAATGGCTGCTACCCTCTATTGCATTGTATTTTAGATCATGGCCAGTGAAATAAGGAAAGAAATAATAAGAGGCACACAGACTGGAAAAAAAAAGATATAAAATAGTCAATAATTAGAAGTGGTATGATCATTTCCATAGAATAAGAAACAATGAAGTCATCAAGCTACTAGAATAATTATGAGTTCACCAATATTACTAAATACAGGTGAACAAATAAAAAGTAAATAGAATTTTCCTCCTCAGAAATTGCCAAGTAGAAAATGTAATCACATGTAAGATACCATCTATAAAGCAGAAAAAACTATAATAAAGAATTAAAGCATTCAAAGGCCTCCATGAAAATATTTTTATGTTTTCAGATCTGGATAAATGAAGAGAAAACCATAAGCCATAAAAATATCAATTTATCCTAAAAGTAACTTACTTGAATTTCAAACTATATTTCAGGTAGGCCTTTAAGGAACTTGATTTATTCTAAAATTTATGGAGAAGGACAAAATACCTATGATTAACTAAGTCGCCTTTGAAAAAAGTTTTTAAAGAGTGAAGACTTGCTTTTTAAGCAATTTTAAGCAATATTAAGATCTGCTACAAAGCCATAGTGATAAAAATCAATATATAACAATAATTAAATCAATGAAGGAGATTAGGGAGTTCTGAAACAGATCCATGAATTTATGGTAACCTGATATGACACTACAAATCAGTATAGAAAAGCCTGATTCTTTATAGATGGTATTTCCTATGGTTTGGATGTATTGGTCCCTTTACCATTCACATGTTGAAACTTAAACGCAAGGCTATGGTAATAAAAGATGAGGCCTTTTGCAAAATGATTATAGTCATGAGGACTCCACCCTCATGAGTGAATTATTACTCCACTAATCCAGTGAGGTGGGAGGGAGGCCACTGTGCCCTGTGCTTTGCCAAGTGAAGACACAACATTTGTCTCCTTTGGAGGACACAATGTTTAAGGAGCCTTCTTGGAAACAGAAATCAGCTCTTACCCGGACACCAAAGCTGCAAGCTCCTTGGTTCTGAACATCCCAGCCTCCGTAACAGTGAGCAGTAAATTTACGGTTTATAAATTACCCAGTCTGTAATATGTTGTTAGAGCAGCAGTAATGGACTATTAGAAATAACTAGCTTAATATATGAAGAAAAATTAAGAACTTGATCCCTAAGTTATACCATATACAATAGTGCTTGCATATGAATTAAAGATGTAGGTGGGGACGATATAACTTTATATGAAGTAATGGAGGAGAATAGTTTTATACCCAGGGGTGAGAAAGGACTTCTAAAACAAAACTCTGAAAGCTTAATACATAAGGAAGGAAAAAAAGATAGATCTTATACATAAAAATATGGACATCCACAAAAGATGACAGATGGGAGAAAATATTTTCATTGTCTAAAAACAAGAAACTAATATCTAGAATTCACAGGATATTCAAGAAATTATTAAAACCAATAATGAAAGAACAGGAAATCTAGCCAGAAAACCAGACAGATATGAACTGGTAATACACAGGAAAGGAAGTCCAACAGGCAAACAAGTATATAAAAAATATGCTTAAAGTAACTTATTTGTAGAAATGCAAATTAAAACAAGAAGGTATTACCATATACTCATCAAATGAGCAAAAATTGGAAAGCTGGCTAGTACGATGTATTGAAATGAATGTGGCAATACAGGACATCTCCCACAATGGTGTTGGGAATGAACACAAGTACAGTCACTCTGGTGTGCAATCTGGTAGTACTTTCATTAAATGCACATATATCCCTTGACTCAGCCTTTCAAATTCTGGGTTTGTAGATCATAAAAACAATCACACAGGTAGATAAGGGAGCATGTACAAAGATAATTGAGTTTTTTGTAATAGCAATGAGTTAGAAGCAACCTAGCTCTCCATCACTGCAACAACAGATGAATAAAATGTATTAGATGCATATTATGGAATTTTAAGCATTATTTAGAAGCAACAAATTACATACACACAAAGAAACATAGATAAATCTAAAAACATAATAGTGTGTGAAAAAGGGTCTCACAAAGACAACTGTGAATGATGTTCCATGAATTGAGAAATATGATCAGTTAACACTTTGAACCTAAAGTGCATATTTTCAAACATGTTAATATATTAAATATATTTTATGCTTATATATATTTTAAGCAACATTTACTGTATGTGGATATATACATATGTAGCCATACATAAGATATAAAACATAAATACTAAACATATTTATACTTATATATAAAACATATGTTTTGATATGTACACAATTAAATGCTATGCAGCCAAATAAAAAGTAGGCTGTTTTAATTGCTGCTGAATGATCTCCAAAATATACAAAGTAAAATATGTGAGACATAGAATGAGTTCTTTAATATGCTACTTGTGTGTTATGTATATGGATATGTGTATATGTATATGTTTATAAATATATACATGTATAATTACACAGAAAGAAAAGGAAAATAAGAAATTGGTACCTGCGATCGCCTCTAGGATGGAAAACTGGGTAAAACAGAGGTAGGAAAGATATTCACCATTTACTCTAAGTCCTTTTGTAATTTTTTAATTTTCTTCTGTTTACATACATTACTTAATCAAAATTATTACAAAAATAAAATGAAAATATATGCATGTACTGAAGCAAAATATTACAATTATTTGCCTGCATGTCTTTCCATCCAGACTAAGTCAAAGGGTCAGCTATATTCATCTTTTTATTTTCTGAAACAGTTCCTGATACATAATAGGTACTCAGCAAATGCTGAACAAAGGATGGATGAGATATGGATGGTTAAGTTTTCTCTTCATACTTTTCTATCACTTTCATATTTTCAAAATTATTTTTTTAATTAAGAAAAATGACACTCTGGAGAATGAACCTGAACATGGAAGCAGACTGATAGCTAGGAGGCTATTTTAATAGTTCACATAGGAGATTATGAATAGCTTGATTTGGGTATTGCCAAGAAGCCAAAGGCTCTTCTCAGACGTTTTCTTTAGCACCTGCTTGATACCACCACATCCATCATTTTGAATTACATATCCCAAATCAGAGTGGATACAGAGGTGGGCAGTTGCTGTCAGAACAGTATTCTAAATAAGTTGAGCCTTCCATGGCAGCTTCTTCCTCTGTTTTTAGCCAAAGCTTGAGTTGTTCTGATTACCTTCTAGAAGTAAGAAAAGGTAAACTGAATATAGCTCAAGATCAGCAGGTGCCCAAAACTCACACAGTCTAACACTGGGCTCTCACATCTGCCTCTCTAGCAGTGCCCAGCCTGTTCTTAATGGCTTCCAGCCTTTAAGCATCCATTTGACCTCCCTCTCCTCCAATTCTTTTTCTTTCCATTTCTTAACCCTCCGATCCATCTTCACTTTCTAGCTGCTCTCCAAGGCCTCACCTTTTTGAGTACCTTTTATGTGTTAAATATTGGACTCTGTTGCTGGGCTCCAGTGAATGTTGCTTAAAACACAAAAGGTTAAGCAGAGAGCAACTTTATTGATTAAACATCCATTTTCTTTCCTTTTGTTTTTGTAAGAGCCCTTGATGTTGTCTCTGATTGACAGCCCCACCTGCACACCTCTGGCCCTGGATTCCCCTTGGTAATGTCTCAGAGCTACAGAGCACCTCATCCACTCCACACAAGCCACAGATCCTTCATGTACAGCTTTCAAAGGGAAAGGGGAAAAAAAAGAAATGTAACTTTTCTCTTTCCATTTCTTTTGCCATTCCTTAGACAATATTTCCAGAAGTCCCTGTTGAATGAAGAAAACTAAAATGAGGAAAGGAAGAGGAAGCTTTCAGCAATGACCCCTTTCTTTTATTTGAGTTTCTTTGGCTAGCAAGCCTTTGAATATGCTTTTAAGAAGGCGACACCCTTATTAAATTAGCTTTCTCTTCTCACCTCTCACAGGGTGAATGACCTAAAGATTCCTTACTGCAAGACTAACAAAATTACACCCATTAACGAGCTCGGCATGAGAAGCATGGTATGATGGTGGCTTTGCCCTGTTTCAATTCATGATAATGACTACATCAGCTGGTTTTGACTCTTCCCTGCTCTCCCATAAAAGTGTAATATTGCAAATAATAGTGTGCCACACTGCCATTAGAGAAGAGGATAAGCCTCCCAAGTACAGAAGCCAAACGTCCAGTTACTCATATGTAGCCAACAAAAAATGAGGTCAACAAAAAATTCACCTTCTTCCTCCAAAAGCTCTATTTACACCATCAAATAAAACCTATTCATAAGAACTGGGTCATCAGGATGATCACTAGAGCTGCAGGACTGACCAGGGTGTCAAAAAGTGATGAACACTGTTTTAGCAACTTCAACCTCTGTATGGCTCCTTTCCACGATTTCACCCCCACCCTCACCTCCACTAGTTCAGTTTGAACTTTTGCAGGGAGAAAATCCAGCTTGGATCAAATTCTGCCTTAGTGTCACTAGGATTTCAACTAGATGAAAGCTGTGGGATAAAGAAATGAGGTGCAAAGCTAGAATTCCTCTTTCCTCAACACTTATTAAGACTCAGCCCTCCAGCAAAAACTAACTCAAAGGCCAGGTATGTACTAGCCTCAGCTTTTATTGCCTTGCAAGAGTTATTACATTTTCAGGAATTTTATAAGCCAGTTGTTGATCACAGGTATTTCTAAAAAAATAAATTATATAAACTTATTAAATAACTTATTTAAAAACTCACCACTTTATTATATTTTACTGCTCTCTATGCTCTTGTGGTTATTGATGTCTATAGTTCCTATATGATAGAAATATTATATGAGTGTGCTATTATACATCTCTTCTAATTCCATATTTAATATGCTGGTAGCTTGAAATCAGCCAATTTGAGTATTTACACCACAGAAATTGGCAAATGCTACAAATCAGGGCTTGATTCATCGTTCTGTTGATTGTCAAGACCAGGGCTCAACCATCTATGGCTCAATGGATGAATCCAGCCCTTAGCTTATTTTTGCAGGGCCCACAAGCTGAAAGTGGTTTTGACATTTTTTTTTAAGGATTGTACAAGAAGAAGTAGTTGAAGGTTGAAGAGGTCAGACAGGGAATAGGAGGAGAAGAGCACAGGGAAGGATAGACAGATTCCTTTTTCTGTAAAGGGCCAGATAGTAAATACTTTAGGCTTTGTGGGCTATATGGTCTATGTCACAACTACTTAACTCTGTCATTATAGTGCAAAAGCAGTCACTGAGTGTGACTATGCTTCAATAAAATTTTATTACAGAAGTAGGTGGTAGGTCAGGATGTAATTTGCCAACCCGAGATCTAGACTTAGAGCATTCTGAATCAATTGGCCCTATGAAATTGACTGACAAAGTGTATCATACATTTTATAGTTCATCAATTTGTGCTATATATCCTTTAAATCAATAAAGTTTATAGTAAAGACAACACACACATACATTTTTATTAATGAGTTTAAATAGTTACTATCATACCACTTTCTTTACTAAGTCTGCAATTCACACATCTCTTTGCTCAGAAAACCTTTGTTGAGAGCTTACCACATGCCAGACACAAGAGATGAGATCTAGAAAGATGAGGTCCATGTACTCTAAGAGCTCACAATCCAGCATGAAAAACCAACGAGCACCAGTTAAATGAATGACACAGGATAAAGAACAAATGCAGAAACACAAATGATCCAAGTTCCATGGGGCAGAGAGAATATAGAAACCAGTGTTCACGGTTCCAGGAGAGTCCATAGAGAGAAACTGACCTAATCACATGGCAGCACCATGAAGTGTTACCGTCTCCCTATTATATACTGGTAAACTGAGACACAGAGATTTAGTTAACGTACCTAAGATCGTAAAGCTGATAAAGGCAGAAATAAGATTCAAAGTCAGGACCATTTTGACACCAAAGTCCTTGTCCCTTTACCCCACTTCTAGTAAATCCCTTGTTTATAAAAATAAGGTAATTATATTCATATATTGTGATATATGAATGCTCTTTTAGGTTTCCTCTTTCTCTAGTGTCTCTGCCATATAAGTTTATCATTTTCCCAAAAGTCAAAAAGTAAAAAGGACATATGTTGATGTAGCTCTGAAGAGGTTACAGTAATCAGTTGAACTGTGACCAAATTAAAAGCTCTGGCATTAATGCACACTCACATGTGCAGTTGTTTTCTCTTTGTGGAGACAGTAAGTTCTTTGAAAGTAGGCATCAACCACTCTTTCTGCAATGTGTAGCAGAGGGCTAGTCATGTAGGAGACATTGCATCAAAGCACTTGAGTAATTGAGGAGTAAGAGGAGGAGGAAATGCAGGGTCCTAGTTCAAGCACACTCATATGCATGTCTGCATGTCAGCCACAGATCTTCTGGTGGGGCAGTTTTGATCTCTAGAGAAACAGAAGCCCAAAATGCCCAAGTACTTGAATCCCAATCCTAGCTCCAGCTGGAGCCTGTTTGCTGCAAAGTTAACACATTTATCCACTCACAGAGATCAAAAAGAAATCAACATTTTCTTAATGAATAGAGAAGAAAATGTCACAATCTCCCTTGGAAATTTCTTCTAGAGCAGAGGTTCTTAAATTTGATGTGAATCAGAATCACCTGAGGAGCTTGTTAAACATATCTTGCCTGGTCCACTCCCAGATGGTCTGATTTAGTATGTCTCTGACCAGAACTTCACTCCCCTGTTTAAGAAATCTTCTAGAGTTCTTCAATTCCTATGGTGAATAATTTCTTCCATCAAGCCTAGCTAGTAGATATGCTGCAGACCCACAAACTCTCTCATCTGCAATTCTGAAATTTAAAAGCTCTGAAATGTAAACATCTTTACATAACTCATCTGGCAACAAAACCTGTTGTGAACTTAACTCATTTGGAGGCAAAACCTGGCTTGAGCTCATTCAAAACTTTTTAAAGTCTTTGATCATCTAACTTTGCATGGATTTGTACATTTTGCTGTGGAAATATCAACATGATGGTTACAAGGTAGGTTCTACTTCAGACCCTCTGGAGGTGTCCCAAAATATCAAATATATGCTCCATTTTACTTTTCCAAAATCATAAACATTTGACTTATGAAATATATTTGGCCCTAAGGGTTTTGGATACAGAACTGTGGATCTAAATAAAAACCTTTGTGATTTTTGGTACTCCTCAACCATGGGAGGTTTAGGAAGCAAAATTTACAAACATCATTTGAGCTGCCTCAGAGTTCCCAGGATGCTTGATCTTCAAAAGGCAAGAGAGAAATATACAAATTGCAGTGATCACAAGTACTCCTGGTCACCTAAGTTTGGACATCTTGTCATCTCTAGAACTACACTCCCAACAGCTGAGTACCCTATTTCAGGTATGATCAGTTCTTCAACCTTTTTGATACTCAGTACATTTATCTCAAGAAAACAGCCTAGATCACCTCATAAATCTATAGGTATTTTTAAGGTTTTCATGACTATAAGCCCATATTATCCAGTCCCTTTTCAGCAAGCCTAGGAACATCTAGTCAAGAATATCAGAAAAGTGAATAGTTAATAAAGTTGGGTTCTAGGGACTGAAGCCAGTGAGATTCTCAGAAAAAAATAAAATGTAAAGGGCATGAGGGTCGAAGCAAGAGAAAACACCAAGCTACCAGGTGCTGAGAAAAAGCAAACGAATTAACAAAACCTTCAAAGTCCTGCATTACTTTGTCTGTGCTTCCCTCTCCAATCTCCTGTCCCTCTACTTCTCTCCCTTCACATTTTCCCTCTATTGCTCTTAATTATCTTCCGTTTCCAGGAAAACCCTGCTTCCTCTTCCCCCTTTTTATATATGCTGTTCATTCTGCCTGGAATACTCTATAATACCCTGCTTTCCCCTCACCTTCAGTTTTCTACATGCCATCTCTTATCCCCCAAAGTTGTTTGCCTTCCACTGTCTAGTCCTGTCTCGACCAGAGCCCACATCCTCTGTATTTTAATTGTCTGGTAACTTGTCTTCATGTCTTACCAGCCTGTGGCCATCATGAAACTAGGAATTTTGCTTGTCTTCCACTGTTGTGTTCTCAGTGCCTAGCAGAAAGCCTGGAAGTGATTAGATGCTCAAAAAATGTGTGCTGAATGAATGAGTGAACAAATGAATGAAAAGCAGGAGGCAAGAAACAATGCAGGAAGACAGGGAATGATCCAGAACTGTTTCTTGGAACACAGCAGGCACATGCAAGCCATCTCTTGCTGGGTGGCCTTTCAGTGGTCAGTTCACTAAAGTTAAAGAGACAAGACTGAGCAAAGACCTAGATTCTTTCTCTGTTCCTTCTCCCCTTCTCTTTTCTTTCAGAGTCCTCAACAAAACTTTCATTATGTACTTTTGTATGTTTATGTCCTTTCTCTCCACAGACAGTAAGCTTCATGGAGTTAGAAACCATGTATCTGCCCCTATCTTACCCATCTTTGTACCCTACCCCTAGAGTCATGCCTGGAATAGTTTTGCATAGTAAATATGCATTAAATGAAAGACTGATTGATGAATGGATGGGTCAACAATGTTTAATCTCTCAGGTTCCAAAGAATCTGTGTTTTAGAATCTCCCAGTTAACCCCAAAAAAGAGCTAGTATTCCAGCCCTGTCATGAGTGAGCAGGAAATTATAAATTGGGAGGATAGAATGATATAAGACAGAATTTTATCAATCTGTGTCACAGGAATCTATCCATTTATCCTAACTTGTTCTTAGGCAAAATTACTGAACTTTACCATATTCTAAAAAAAATTCACTACTCAAATTTTACTATCCTCTAGTTGATACTGTGAAAACAATTCACCCTTATCCCTATTTCATCTTTCATTCCAGAGTCCCAAGAGGGATTTCTCCAGAAGAGAAAACCAAATAATATTTTCATAAACATTTTTGTAATTGTGAAAAGCTTCTTACCAAATGGTTGGCAAAGAAAAGGAACTGATCTTCTCTGAACTTGCCTTTAAAGAAAATTAGATATCCCTCCATCCTTCCACTTGGAAAATGAAAGGGCTTCAAGGAGATGTTTTCTGCAGCACAGACTTGTCTTGTGAAATAAGTAATTGGTAGACAGAACATTAACATATTTGTTTCATGATCACTACAGGTTCTAATAAAGATGAAAAGTTAAAACAATTTCCACTTAAAGAACTCACTTAATTTGTGTTCCACTCTCCTAAATTTCTAGATTCCAAATTCTCCTTACTTTCTCCAGTTAAATGTGCAAACCAAATAAGATTTTTTTTAAGATTTCAGCTTCAAAAGAATAAAAAATGCTTCAGAACTAATGCAAATGATTCCAGAAACAATGTGAAGAGGAGGCCTTTCAATATAATATTAGTAGAAGTAGGCTCCAATATATCATATAACCTTTATATTTGAGAAGAATGGGACCAAGACTTCTGAATACCCCAATTCTTGACTACTCCATATGTCTACACCATATATTCTAGTAAATTTTCTTCATCTACAAAATGGGGATTTTGAGATCCAAATACTGACTTTCTATGAGAACTAAGTAAGACCACGTGATAAACATAAACAACAAAACCATTTAAAATATAGGTGCTGAACAGTCCTAGAAAAATTACAAGGAGCTCCAGAGCATTGGCCTCCAGAGCCATTCATAAAAAGCAGAAATATCAAATACTAAATCCATGTATGCCATGAGTCCTCCCCATGATTTTCTCCATCCCTCCAGCCCACCATCACCAAAAATAAATCATTTTGTTCACATTCATGGTTGGTATAAACTGGAAATTAACTTGGATAAAAGGAGCCACCCCAGCATGAGGAAACCTTGAGGCTGGGGACTTATCCAAAACTTATTCCCAGAAGATGTTTCCACTGACCCAACAGTCACAATCTCAAAGAAAAAGGGGAAAACGAAGTTGTAGGAAGAATGAGGTGGAGAAGAAAAGGGAAAGGTAGGCAAAATAAAGTCTAAAAAGATTTCATGATTGCCCATTTTCTGTGTGAACATACAAAGAGAAAGAGTAGATGTTTGCAACACTTAGAATTACAGTAACAATTCCATAATGTTTTCTATAGCAGATTCCTCAGAGATTATAGAGATAGAAGAATTTGCACACCAATTATAACAGATTGTTCGGACTGATAATCTTTATAGATATGTGTGCACATTTTTTCCCAAATATGTGGCAAAAAGAACATTCTGGTGAAAAATAAGCAATCATCCATTTTAAAGGAATTTATTTTAAATACTTTAAAAAGTATAAGTATGGGAACAGATTAATTCCAGTTGAGTATTCCCACCATCTTTAGCAGCTTGATCAACCTAGCAAGGGCATGTTTGGCAGTGCAAGGCTTGCATTTAAGTTCCAGCTGCTCTCCTTATTGTCTTTGTGACTTTAGGTGAGATGCCCAACTCCTCTGATCCTGAGTTTCTACAGTTGTAAAATGAGGACAACCATAAAACTTACCTCACACTGTTGTGAATAGCAAATGAGGCAATATAGCATTTCTAAAATGCCAGACTGAAACAAATATTTTACAGTCTGCAGCAAAATGGGAGAATGAAAGTATACGGATTCTTAATAAAGCTATTCATTCAATAAAAGACTGACCCTTTATTTTGGTGTTAATATCTTTCCTACTTTTCTAGTGTTAAGATTCTCTTTCTGTTATTAAAGAGCTGGCAAAAGTCCAGCTCTTTCTGTATGATTTTAGTAAATGGCTATTGTTTTGGGTTTTCTCTTGTGTTATTTTCCTCAGGTGGTCATAGAAACACTTGGCAATTCAATGTCATTTCTGCAAATTGTCTCTGAAGTGTTACTGGTCTTTGAAATTCAAAAGCCAGAGTATCATTGTAATAATACATGGATGGCAGTGGTCCCTACATGGACCTAAGCTATGGTCACCAAATGATTCAGCTGCATTTGAAGACAAGTAGGGACCACCAGAAGGTAGCTTTTTTGCTTGTGGAACTAAGGAAACTCAGAGGGAAAAACTCACTGAAACATAAGAAAAAGCCTGTCATACATATCGTTAATCATCAGTGGTTGAAGTCAGAGGATGATTCCAAGGTCAATACCATATCTGCTGTTTGGATGTTTTCCTTGGCCAAATCTTATTGGGACATTCAAGAGGGACTATAGTAAAACTAAAAATACTGTTTCACTAAACTTCATAAGCCATTCGGATGGGGTGAGGGATAAGGCAGTACTGCTTTGAGGCTCAAGGAAAGGAACTTGACACAAAACAGGGAAGTTTTCTCCCCACTTGGGTGGTCTAACCACAGAGGTGCAGTGATCAGGATCTCCATGGCTTAGGTGGTATGTGGTGAGCAGCAGCACCAGGGACTTTGGGAGCACAATGAAACTGCACCTTCAATATAAGCTCCTTTGATGGCAGACACCTGTAGCCATAGCAACAGGGAGGCACCTTCACAATGCTTCAATTCAGGAAACAGATCTCACCAAAATAAACCGAATCTAGAGAGAACAAAAATGGCCAACACCAAGCAGTAGCTAAGAGGATGTGCTTGTGGGGACTTATGAAAGAGTCCTCAGGGAATACAAGGGGACTAAAAGACCCAGTGGTAGCAAGGAGGTGGGGAGTACAGAAGAGAGAGGTAAAGTCAGTACCTGAAAAGTACCATGTGTTACTCTTAGGTGCACTGGGTGAAGCTCATGCTTCTCCAGTATCTTCAAATGTGTAACCTTAGTCAATTCCCTTAACTTTTCAGAGCCCCCACTTCCTCATCTGGAAAATGAAATAACAATGAATATTAATAACTAGTTCACAGAATAATGTTGAGAATCAAACAAGATGACTTATTTTAAAATCTTCCTTAAAGTGCAACGTAAATATTAACTTTAATATTTAACAGTGGACTGTTCTGCAACTTTCAGTGCTGGGATCTTAATCAGAAATTTAACCTGTAGCATAGCCACTCCAGATATACAGCTGAAAGCATGCCTTCAAGGAGAAAGAATGAGGAGAGAATGAGCTAACTTGATTATAAAGTGGGAGGGAAGGAAAAACCCACCCAGTTACACCCAGAGGACCAATAAGCTGTCAATGTAGGAAGGAATTGTGAAGGGAGGAAAGAAATATGCTATGTATATTACAGTTATGCAGTGCCATTTATTCCTTATAAAACTCTATAAGGAAGAGATGACCACCCTCTTTACAGTTAAGGCAAATGAGACTCAGAGAGGTTAAATGTCATACCCAAGGTCACATAAATAGAAGACAGGGGTGACATTTGTAACCCAGATATTTCCTACTCTAAAATCAGATAGCATTTTTTTCTTTGTTGTTGCTTCTCTATATGACAAATAAGTCACTAAGCATGTTGCACCATGCCCCGTGTCTCCACGTTGTTGCAAGCCCAATCCAAATCTTTCTGCACACTCAGCAGCTGGCTTTGGCTCCCCATAAAAGATACTTCCAACTGTACTTGCACTTGAACACTTTCTAAAACTGTTCTTTTGGGTGACAAAACATTTTATTTGTTTACATGGGCGTATCCTGAAAGCACTAAAGTGAAATTATTCAGATAAAAAATAAAGTCTTTTCACTGTGTGTAAATGCAACACATGTAGCTTGCATGGGGAAAAAAGAAAACTTAAAGTACGTGAGTTGGGTGAGAATTAAGTAAGCTGTAAAGATGGGAACTCTGTGCAAGGAAAGCCACAGGCCTGTGGCTTTCTGCTCTAGAACACCATGCCAATGGGATGATGTGGGGCTGCATTCCTGATATAAAGACAGTGTACCATTATTCTGCTCTTTGTGAAATGGGGTATGCAGGGAAGCACATGTGGTAGTAATAGGAAAAATGCAATTCACTTTGGCTGCTTTTCAAACTTTACTATTTGGATAATCTAGGGACTTTTTTTTTTTTTTAACTTTGAGAGGTTCTCTCAGGACTGCCTGATTATAAGATGAGAATATGTCCTAGATGCTGCCAACAGAGAAAACTTGGCTGAATTAGATTTTTTAAGTTGTGTATACTTTTGCTGGGACATATTGGCGTCTCCAAATCACCTCTTGTTTTTCAGAGAACTCACTCAAATTCTGCCTCGAAAGAGTTTTAATCTTTGCTGCACAGGATGAAGGACCTTCAATGCTCTTCCCAAATAAATCCCCCAGTGTTCGTTGTCAATGCGCCAAGTCAAATGTTGAAGACAATCTCATTTCTGCAATGTACTGTGCACTGAACTGATGAGGCAACTTTCTTCTGATGAGTTAAAACCCTAAGCAGTTTACTTACTTACTTATTTTTTTGCAGCTCATTAAATTGTGTCTGACTGCTATGGACCCTGGGTTCATGCTCAAGCACAAATAATAACCAAAATGAAGAAGCTACAACTTGTTCTTACTAAAGCCAAAAAGTCTTTGGGAAGAAGCAAAACTGAAATGTGACTTAAATGAAACCAAGCCCACATAAAAGAGGCTTTGGGAGCATAGAGGAAAGAAGATAGAAGAGTAGAAAATAGAAGAGTAGAAAGAGTTTGACCACTCAGATGCATGAAGTCTGCTTGGAGGTTTGAGTGACTGTGTGATCTCAGGCATGTTACCAGTCACCAACTCTCCAAGCCTCATCTGTAAAATAGAACTAAAGATACCCCTGTTCTGGGGTTAATGTGTTAATGAAATAACCATTATGAAAGTTCCTGGCTCACATCCAGGTACAAAGTAATGCTCAATTATTGCTGGCTTCCTTCTCTGTCTACAGGATTAATGTGAAAATCAAATGAGCTTATTTGGGGTGAATTCAAGTGCCCTTTACATGTGGGATTGTTGTAAAAAGGAAAAACTGAAATATTAAAAAAGAAAGGAATGTAAAGAACAGGCCACAGATTTCAAAGAGATATCTGCACTCCCATGTTCACTGCACCGTTAATCACAATAGCCAAGACACAGAAGCAACCTAAATGCCCACACATTAGTAAATAGATAAAGAAAACAACATATAAATATAATGGAACATTATTCAGCCATAGAAAGGAAGAAAATTCTGCCATTTGTGACAACATGGATGAATCTGGAGGACAATATGTTTAGTGAAATACATCAGACACAGGACAAATACTACCTGATACAATTTACATAATAAATCTGAAATAGTCAAACTCAGAAGCATAGTGGACTGGTGGTTGCCAGCAGCTTGGAGACAAGATATTAATCAAAGTGTACAAAGCTTCAATTACACAAGATCAATAAATCCTAGGGATCTACTTTACAACATAGTGCCTATAATTAGCACATTTTCAAGAACATAATATATTGTTAAGATGATAGATCTTATGTTAAGTATTCTTGCCACAAAAATTAATAATTTGAGGTGATGAATAGGTTTATGGCATAGACTGTGGTGACAGTTTAATGAGTGTATACTTATCTCTAAACTCATCAAGTTATAAACACTAAATATGTACAGATTTTTGTATGGCAATCCTACCTCCATAAAGTATTTTTAAAAAACAGGGAAAATGGCATAAGGTATACACAGCAACCCTCCATACTATCTGGCAACTTTTCTGTGAATCTAAAATTATTCCAAAATTTAAAAAGAAAAATACCAAGGGCCTGCTCCCTAGAGAATCCTTTGGGATCTGATCTGGACGTTGCCCAGTTCTTTGTGACAGATTCAAATTCTGGCAGACTCCTCAAGGAGAGACAGAGAGACAACACATACCATGCCCTCATGCGTAGCCCATAAGAGACTGCAGTGAAATCAATGGAAGAAAAATGCCAAAATTCTAGGCCATACCACTTACTCATTCAACAAATATTTATTGAGTACCTACCATGTGCCAGACACTGTTCTAGAGGTTGTGAATAAAACAATGAACAAATGCCAAGATTTCTGCCCAAGTTGAACTTCTGTTTTAGTGGAGAAAAAGGAGCAAAATATTTAAGTAAGCACTATAAATGCTATGATAGATGAGAAAAAGTAGAAAATGATTGAAAACATTGGGTTTTGTGATTTTTAAATCAGGTTATCAGGGAAGCTCCCACAGAGAATGCCAAGATTTGACAGGAATTGAGTGAAAAGAATACTGGAGAGAGGTCCAGGAAATGTCTGCAAAGACCCTAAGGCAAAAGAATGCCTGTGAAGTCCAAGGAACATCAAGGCACCTGATGTGTATGGAATAGCAGGATCAAAGGAGAGAGTAAGACCAGATAAAGTCACACAGGGGCCAGATCACAGATGATCTTGAGAGCTCTCCTAAGGAGTTGAGCTTCACTTGGGAAGCCACTGGAGGGTTTTGTTGTTGTTGTTGCTGTTTACATGAAGGCAATTTATTAACAGAAAATATTCTGAGGAGTTTTGTTCGCAGACAGTGACCACGGCGACCCCCCTTTCCTGTGGGTGCTGTCAGAGGGGATAGGGGTGACATCCTCAATCTGCCTATTAGAGGATTTTGAGCAGAGAAGTGAGATTATCTGGCTTATACCTTAACAGAATCGCTCTGGTTGCTGTATGTAGGAGGAGGAGAAGGATAGAAGCAAGAAGGTAAGTTGGGAGTACATTGCCATTTGCCCTTGATTGGAAAGCTGTATATTTATTTATTTACTCAACATTTCAGCAGAGTCCACAAAGGAAAAGAAAGAGCCTATAATTCTCTAAACTGATTTTGCCACCTGAAAATCTGCCACCATTCAAAAACTGGTGGAAAAAGAAGGGAGATCTGCACAGAAGTCCATCATTTAATTTCTAGATGACTGTTTACCCCTAAGATACCATATATTTGTTATCTGTAAGTGGGTAATCTACATAACCTACCAGATACTTTGAAGTAGAGATACCTTAGTAATAGTGGAAATTTACCCTCAAGTTTTTGCTGTCAAGCTATGAATGTTTCTCTATCATCAAAGCATTATAACTAAAAAGAGAAGAAAAAAACAAAATTCCTTTAATGCCATGGTGATCTGACTTGCTTTCCAACTAAGTTCTCAAATGTGGAAAGAAAGTATGGAAAAAAAACAAATTCATCACTGATATAAATAATGCTTGGGCAGCCTGAATAGCTGAAATATTCTGTAGGGTAGGAGGGATAGAGGGTGAAAGGAATCCTAGTTTGGAGAAATTAGGTCGAGGAGATAGAATAATGTTTTCCAGGCTCAAAGATCTCGGGGAAAATCAAAATCCAGAAGTATGAAGGAACTACATGCATTGGCTAGAAAGAGCTTGGAAGCAGAGGACAGACACTGTTGGGAAATTGTTCAGGAAGAAAGTGCCAGGAAAGAGAAAAGTTCAATAATGAGGATTTCTCTGCATGAGGCACCAAGGGAGTTTCACCACTCAGATGCATGGAGTCTGCTCTGAGGGTAGTCCAGTCTGAACCTGCTGGTACAGCTGAAAAACCCAGAAGCAAAAAGGTCTTATTTCCTCCATGACTAACAGATCCTTCAGGGAGAGCTCTTTTTTGTGGCTTGTGAGGTTATACCATACCAATAGAGGACTGTGAAGCTAAACAGAGCTGACAGTTAAAGTCTGAAATTTTTATCAAGCTGAACTGAACACTTCAAATCTGTTCATACCCAAATTCCTTTATCCAGTTACAAAACTATTTTTAGACTACCAATGACTGACAAAGCAAGCACAATGGTTTGCTTTCCATGGGTGGGGGGAAAAGATACTAAATGAGAAATAAGGTATAAGCCTCAGGGGCCCAAGGGCATTTATTGCTAAATCATAAAATCCTAAATGCAGACAGAAGTAGAGGTGATGAAAGAAAGTAACCAACAACAAAAGATAAGTTCATTGAGACAATATAAAAAAGTAAAAAACAGCCCTGCAAGACCCACTGAGGCCTGAGCAAGGTGGCCTGCCTTGGGGCATGGCATCCTGTCCGTGTGGCCTTCTCTATAGCTCGCGCTGGGCAGAAAGGCTACCATCACCGCACTGAGATCAACAAGAAGATCTCTAAGATCAGCCAGGGCTATCTTATCAAGGACGGCAAGCTGATCAAGAACAATGCCTCCACCGACTATGACCTGACAAGAGCAGCAACCCTCTGGGTGGCTTTGTCCACTATGGTGAAGTGACCAATGACTTTGTTATGCTGAAAGGCTGTGTGGTGGGAACCAAGAAGCAAGTGCTCACCCTCTGCAAGTCCTTGCTGGTGCAGACCAAGCAGGAGGCTCTGGAAAAGACTGACCTTAAGTTCACTGACACCACCTCCAAGTTTGGCCATGGCCGCTTCCAGACCATAGAGGAGAAGAAAGCATTCATGGGACCACTCAAGAAAGACCGAATTGCAAAAGAAGAAGGAGCTTAATGCCAGGAACAGATTTTGCAGCTGGTGAGGTCGCAATACAAGTTATTTTCCACTGGGGAAAAAAAAAAGTAAACAAACAAAAAAACAGATATTTCAGACTCTACAGTTTGACTCCCTGGGTTAGAAATGTCAGCCTGCCACTCACTAGTTTTTTGAGTTTTTTCTTTTTTTGGGAGTTTTTTGACAGTTTATACTCATTTTCCTGGCTGAAGTGCCTCTGCCTCCTGGGTTCAAGTGACTCTCCTGCTGCAGCCTCCCAAGTAGTTGGGATTATAGGCATGCGCCACCAAGTCCAGCTAATTTTGTATTTTTAGTAGAGATGAGGTTTCTCCATATTGGTCAGGCTGGTCTTGGACTCCAAACCTCAGGTGATCCACCTGCCTTCACCTCCCAAAGTGTTGGGATCACAGGCGTGAGCCACCACACTCAGCCCATATATATACATATATATATATATATATATATATATATACGTATACATATATATATATGCATATATGCATATATATACGTATACATATATATACGTATATATATGTATATATGCATATATATACGTATACATATATATACGTATATATATGTATACACATATACGTATATATACGTTTATATATACATATATATACGTATATATGTATACATATATATGTGTATATATACGTATATACACGTATATATATGTATACATATATACGTATATATATACGTATATATATGTATACATATGTATATGTGTATATACATATATATGTATATATATGCAAATACATATATGCAAAATTATATATATGCATATATATGTACATATAAATACATATATATGTATATATGTGTGTATGTATATATGTGTATATATATATTTTTTTTTTAACCTTGGATATATCATTAAACTTCTTTGAATCTTTCAATTGTAAAATGGTAAAGAAGGTCACTAATTATGATATATAAAGTATACAGCACAAAGATAGTGTTCAATAGCTCTTCACTTCTTTCTTTCATCTTAGTACATATGGATTTGATCATAATGTAGTCAAAGATTAAAACTGCAAAACTACAAATGACTATGTAATTTGGTTAATCACTATAGCTGATTTAATTAGTAATGACTTCACCTTGGGTCCCTTATTAATTCATCTTTAAATGAACCACAAAATTTCTCAGTTCATTATTTTAATAAACATTTATTGAAATTGTACCACAGACCATCTACCACATGAGACACTATGCAAGACGGAAAGAACAATGTTGTTTTGATCTTCTGCAAGCCCACATCTTAGAGGCATATAAAGAAAATAATCACCACTGTGATAATAATTATCATAGAAGAGTATACCAAAAGTGTCCAAAAGAAGGAATGAATAACTCTACCTGAGGAAGAATGCTAGCCAACACTGACTGACCAAGCACTATGTGCCAGACAGTATCTTGAATACTTCACATGTACCAGCTCATTAAGCATTACAACCCTACCATGAAATATTATTTTCATTTTGCATATCAGAAAGCCGAGGCATGGGGAAGTCAAGTCACTTATCCAAGATCACATCGCTGATAAGAGACATGGTCAGGATTTGAATCCAGGCATTCTGGCTCCAGGACCCACAGGCAAAACTCTGTAGTGTACTGTGGATAATGAAGATGCTTTATAGAGAAGGTAACATAGGAAGCAGAACTCTTAGGATAAACAGTTTGCAAGCCGGAGAAGGGAATCAGTATGGAGGGAACATGATACATCAGAGTGTGGAAACTCAGTGTTTGAAGACAATTTAGCAGTGCATACAGCCAAATTGGGGGAACAGATCAAAAAAAGAAGCCATGGCTGATTAAGCTGCCTGTTAAGCCTCCCCAATATTTCCTCCTCGTTATTCTATGAGACTTGGATTCCTTCCAAAGGTGCCAAAGCCCACCTTCTGCCTCTTTCGTTGGTCTCCTTTCATTCAACAGCTAGACTTGTTGGCTCATCAGAGCAAATATCCTGTGAGGGATAGTGATGGACTTACCTACTTTGAATAAACAAGATGCTTAAAAATACCAACTATTTAATGCTATTTAGATGACCACTCAACACTGAGTATTTAAAAATGATTTTAGGTGTTTTGTCATGTGACTGGGATGGCCAATATTTTTGCCATATCAAAAGAGGCCACACTATAATTTATTCTTCATCTCAATGGAAAACTTTCCTAATTGTCTATGCATTTTATGAGGGGTGGAAGTGACACAGAAATAAGGGTGATGCTCATCTTAATGAACTTTAGAAACCCTAGGTTCTAGGAGATCCCTAAAAAAGGAAATTACAAGGAAGCAAGCATTAGCTCTTTCTCAAAGTGCTTGCATCAGGCAATGTTTGCCTTTTGGTAAATTGCTACCAAGAAAGGCTGCGGGAATAGAGCAAATAATAGGATGTGAGTAAAGTATCTGGAACTGTTGGATAAATCTCATGGCTGGATAGCACCCAGGATGGCCCGACATCACTCTTAGCTTATGAGACATCAAGGTGAGAACATCCGTTCTGAGAAACAGCCATAAAGAGTTTTAAAAAACAGCTGTAGACCACTTACTAAAACAGCTTGTTCTCACAGGAAGGCAGGGACTGTGGGAACAACTCTGGAGATAATTAACATTGAAAGAAGGGTTTATGTTTCAGAGCAGATAAAACTTGAGTTTGTTATATAAGCAAAAAAAGGACACCAGGAGAGGAAAACTTGAAAATACATGACAGAATGAGGATAAGAGAGATCCAGCAAAACCATAAAGATGACAGGAAAAGGGGCTCAAAATTTGCAGCTTGAGATGCTAGATAGAAAGAATAAGAAGACAAGTTTCCCTGATATGGGAAGAAAGAGAGAAGGGATGTATGATGATTCAGAAGGTAAATGAAAGACAGGGTTGGGCTGTTACATGGCCTCATGTGCTCAGTGAAAACAAAAGTTTCCTAGTTTGACTCGGGGACCTGACACTCATCCTTGTTTCTGTCTTTCTTACTTCCCACATCCACCCATCACCTGGTTCTGCTGGTCCTACCCACAAAGCATGTCTAACAACAAAGCCACCTTTATTCATCTCCAGTGCGACCACCACAGTCCAAGCCACAATTACCTCTAGAACGGAGTCCTGCACAAGTTTTCCAGTTGATCCCATGTCTGTATTTACCCCCCCAATCCCTTCTCCACATATCTGCCCAAGAGAGATTCCAAAAGTGAACATTGACTCCAGTTCCCCATGGCTTTTTGAATACAATACAAATCCCTTAATCTGCCAAAATTGCCTTAGATCTGGTTTAGCTTTCTTATCCAGCCCTATTCTATGCCATTCTCTTCCCCCATCTGTGGTTTAGCCATATTGACCTTCTTTTCATTTTCAAACACACTTAGGCCTGTCTTCATGCAACTTGTTCTCACTGAAATGCTCCTTCCTGGCTCTTTCATTTATTTATTTCAGTATGGAGGGCTTCTCGTTCCTGAAGCCTCAAGCTAAATCCCTTCTTCTCAAAGGAACTCTCAAAGACCAGCTTGTCTATGAAAATACCTTGACTGCTACCCAAAAGCCAGGAGTTAGGGGTTAAGAAGGTAGACGAAGGAAACTGATTTCAAAGCTTAACTCCATCACGTGTGTGACCTCTAGGCAGGTGAATTTAATTGTTCTGTAACTCAGTTTTCCACCGTAAATGGGAAAAACATAACGCCGTTAGTCAGAGGCTGGTTGGAAGGATTAAAAGAATCAAAAAGCATCAAGGACTTAAAACAGTATCTGGTCCATATAAACGTTCAGTAAGCACTTTTTATCATCACAGCATCCTCTTCACTTCCTCCTAACACTTTAGTCCGTATTTTTGTGTTTATATCTATTATCTGGTTTATCCACTGTTTTACAAGCTCCAGGAAAACAGAGAACAGGTCCATAACCCCAGTACCTAAGAGAATGCCAGCTATTCAGCCAATATTTTATGAGTGAATAAGCTATAGCGTATCCAACTCAGTGTGTAGGTTCTGAGAAGGCCCAAACTGTTGTTGAGAAAGAAAGCTGAACTTACTAACCATAATAACCGTGCTAGCTAAGAATGTCCAAGAGAACGAGACATGTCTCTTAGAACAAAGAGTGGTTCCCAAGCTTGAAGGCATTGTAAGTGTATTAGTCCGTTCTCCCACTGCTATAAGGACATATCCAAGAATGGGTAAATTATAAAGGAAAGAGGTTTGACTCACAATTATGCAGGACTGAAGAGGCCTCAGAAGACGTAAAACCACGGCGGAAGGAGAAGAATGAGCGCCCAGTCAAGGGGGAAGCCCCTTATAAAACCACCAGATCTCGTGAGAACTAACTTACTATCACCAGAACAAAATGAGGGAAACTGCCGCCATGATTCAATCGTCTCCACCTGGTCCCTCCCACAACACGTGGGGGTTATAAGACTTGCAATTCAAGATGAGAGGAGATTTGGGTAAGGCACAGCCAAACCGTATCAATAAGGATCAGTAGAACACTGATTGAAAGTCAGTGTGTCAGGTGAAAGGACAGAAAGTTGTGGTAAGAGAGAAAGCATCTCAGTTTGGGGTGAAACTGAGATCAAAATGCAGTTATTTTTACCCTCGTGACTATGGTGAAAGGACAGATGGAGGTGATAAGAGTTGGGAGGTCTAAGTAAGGGAGAGAACCAATGTATTAGAAGAATTAGTGGTGTGAAATTGAATTCCTTGAGTAGAAGGTAGGGGAAAAGTCAGAAGTAAAATGCTGAGTCAGGTGCTAAGGTCACTAAGAAGAGTAAAAGAGGATCCCAAGGGTCAACCAATAACAGCAACGAGGATGGCAAAGAAACGGCCAAAGTGGCCACCTGAGCTCCACAAGGGGGAAAAAAAGATTGACAAGTGTTGGAAGAAAAATCATCCAGAGCAGCAGCAAAGGGTGAGGAGATTGCCAGCACTCCTTCTTGAATTAAAAGTCTCATGAATTAAAGAAATGGGAACACTTTGATGTAGAGATTAGGAATGGAATAGTCCAGAGAAATACACTAGTGAAGGAGAGAATGTGGTGCATTTTGGGGTCTTAGACAGATCTGACCAGTGTCAGAGTTGAAGAGATGCTGTGATGTTATGATAGTCACGACTTCCTGAGTTTTGTATTCTGTTTTAAAAGGGCTGGGAAACACCGGCTGATTTTTAATATTATTCAAATATCTGTACCATTTCTGGTATGCTGTGATTCAACCACCGTAAGCTTGCTTCATGTCTCCCTCTCTCCATCTCAATCTCTCTTACTCATCGTTTTTTCTCTGATCCAAAGGTGGGACACAAATGTCTTCCTACAAATCAATGGAAGCATCCTTCCTGTGGGCCTCCACAGGATATATTAGGAAGGAAATGGCAAATATCAAGTCCATATTTAGGAAGAAGAAAGCACCAGAGGCTACTGACAACATCATAAATCCCTAGGGAAAATCTCAAGCTGTAGTTTGTCTTGGCAGATGCAGGAATTTGCTATTTTTTTCATCCTTCCTCACGTGCACTGCCTGAACGGCCTCTTCAGATCCGAGCCAAGACTACAGTTTACACTGGCCAGATCATGGGGAATCCTTGGGAGAAATACTAGCCCTCAGCCCTCCCTCATTTTGAGCAGTAGGTCAGGTGAATTACTTCAAATACATACAAGGCCCTTCTGTTACCATGGTAACCGTTCTAAGAACCGTAACAACGTCAATCATAGAAACGGTGAAATCATAACTTGAACCCATCTTGCTGACAAAGATATCTTCAGAAGTAGCCACTACTCAGTGTCAGACTTTTTGCCTCTGATTTGGGGGAGAATGTTTTGTTTACATCCAATCAGTTATGGGAATAAGGGGAAATAGTGGTTAGTCATTTTCCTTCTGCTTCGCTGGGTCTGTCTGTATTTTGCTGATATGCTTGCAACTCATTTTCCCTGCTTGAAATTACAGATGGAACAATTCATTTTTTCACCTCTTTCCTGCATAGGTGTAAGCGCTTGAAGACGAAATATTGATTTTTTTCCATCTACTTAAAAAAAAAAAGAACAGTGTGCTCATTTTCATTACATTGTGCCAGTTGTTTTAATTTCTACATGCCTGTGTTGATGAAGCAACCTCATAATATCTGGAGATGAAATTCTAATCCTGGGGCCCTGAAATAAGATCCAATATCTTTTGTCTACACTGAGAAATGGAGCAAACATCTCAGTTGACAGATTCTTACATGAATAGAGAAGTTAAGGAGTCATTCTTATTTCTTTCCTGTTTGTGAGAAATCTACACTCTGGATTCTAAGGTGATATCCTACAGAAATAAAATACTAAAATGGCATATTCATGACACCTGGAGCCTACATGATACTTCTTACCAAAAAAAAAAAAAAGATTTCTGGCATATTATCATTCAAAATCTGTTGATTATTTAGTTTTATTTTTTAGCATACATTGTAGGGCACCCTAGCCCTACATAATATTTTTATCTTTTCTTTAGAATTCTAAAAAGTCTCAAAGCAAGAACATCTCTATGAGTTTATTAGAGCCTTCACTTTGGATACCGAATTGTTACAAAACCAATATTTTTTACATTTTTCTTCTTAATAATGTCCTTTGACCCAGGGAGAACTAAAAAAATAAGCTATTTGATGTCTAAAATTGCAGAGATAAACTGAAATTGTGTTCTGAAGATGTCTTTTCACAAGAAAAATGGAATTTTTTAAAAAATGTAATCAAGTTATACAGAGCCTCTCACCCTCAGGTCATCAGTTCAGATTTGTCTGAGGTTGGAAAGTTATACAAAGTTGCAGTGGTTGCTGGGCTCTCGGTGCCCTATAAGAAATGAGTTGGAGGTCCCAGGGGAGGTCACCGCTTTGTAGTCAAAATCCCATAATTGACACCTATGAGTTCTTTGGAGAATAACAATTCCAACAGAAGTCCATAGATTTTGCCTAAGAATTCTCTCCAAATTGGTCCTAAGCACCCTTAGGTTTGCAAATGTATGTTCGCAAATATAGCCTCCCCTAAAAATGGAAGCCTCTATTTTTAGCAACTCTGGAAAGCCTCTGCACTATATCCTACTTAATTCATACAACTGAGGTGTTGACAATCCTGAGGAGAATATAGATGAAGAAGGAGGAAAAGCAGGAGGAAGACAATGAGAAGGAAGATTTTAAAACTAAGCAAACAAAAAAATAAATAAATACATAAATGGAGAAAAAAGATGAGAAGAGGCAAGAAAAGTAAAGGGAAAAAAGGAGAAACAGAAAAATAAGAAAAAGAAAAAGGTCAGGGGAAAAAGAAAAAGAAATGAAGAAACAGGATATGTGAAATTCTATCACGGTGGTGAGTAGAGATCTCTCCATTCCAACAGAGTGCTTATATTTATTGTTCTCACCAGGATCTTTCTTGTATAGGAATTTCACTTTTTGTAAATCCTAAATTTGATTTTTAAAAGTTCAGATTTAATAACCTCCAAAGAAAGGAAGTCACTGGCAAAAATGCTTTTTGTACATTCCAACCCTATGTATGTGAAAGAACCCAAGGAGGCTTGGGAATTTATGTTTCCCATACTTTGAAAATTGGGGTGCAGACAGGACAACAACAAAACATTTAATTGAAAGTCTGGATTAGAAGCTGCAGCTGCGTTCTCTCTTCCCCAGTTCCAGCAGAAGACTAGGTGTATACTCTATGAAGAGGTTGAACCAGATACTCTGTCTGGTCTTAGGGTTATTTAGCAGAGCTGAAGGAGATTTCATACTGAAAACTAAAAGATTAGGTGAGATCTACTTACTGAATGCAGAGAAGATCAGTCTTCTTACCAAACTCAGCAACAAGAATGCAGGAACCAAGAATATCTCCACTAGAAGGGAGATCAGAAGATTGATACCTGAAAAAAAGTGCTTAGCTGGATAAAAAAGACCTAAAGTTGCTCATAGTTGCATTGGTCCTTGCACAGCCCTGCCAGATCATGATACAGTGAAACTCACCAGGTAACATCTGCTCACAGAATGATCATTTCCCCCAAGGTTGTAGTATCTCACTCTGAGCAAAAATGCCCACATCATCAGATACTTGAGGGAAAGGTTCTAATGTGAAAAAGACCAAAACAACAAACAGTAAAAGAATCACAGGGAAAAAAAATAATGCAGAGAGCAGAAGAAAACATCTCCAAAAACTAGCCTCTTCATAGAAATAAAAATATTGTCAGGATAAAGTAAGAATATGCAAATATTTTTTAAAAAACCAATTTCTATAAAGTGAGAAATTTGATATTAAAAATAAGTGAGCAGGATGAAAATCAGTGAATGGGTTGGAAGATAAAGTTGAGGAAAGCTCCCAAAAAGTATAAAATAAAGAAAAAGGGATAGAAATTGGGCAGGTAGAGGGGAAGATAAGAAAATTAGAGCCACATCTGGGAGGCCTAGTATACAAATAATAGGATTTTCAGAGAGAGAGAGAGAAAAAAAAAAAAAAAAAAAAAAAAAAAAAAAAAAAAAAAAAAAAAAAAAAAAAAAAAAAAAAAAAAAAAAAAAAAAAAAAAAAAAAAAAAAAAAAAACAGAGAAACCAGAGGGAAGAAAATTGAGGGTTGTTCTTCCCTTTTCTTGAAAAATAGCAAATGTTCCCAAAATAGCTTTGCTGTCCAGTCCTATTGAATCTAAGAAGCCCAACAGCCTTTCTTCATTATTTTCTTCTTTATCCACTTCAGTTTAAATTGGCAGTGTTTCTACTCATACAATCCCATCTCTATTCCTAGCTTCTGTTACAGTGACTGACTAAATGTACAGTTCACATTCATACTAATCTTCTTATCAAATGGTTGTTCAGCCACACCCTTGATGTTTCCCTGAGAACAAACTTTTTCACTTTTTGTAATATGTAGAGCTTAGAATTTTCTAAGTTTTAGTTCCTTTTTGCTTAACAATTCTTCTTCAGCTTCTCTCTGTCTCTCTCATTTTACTATAAGCAGTCAGGCAGTCAAGGGGACCTAAGCCACACCTTCAACATTTTGCTCGGAAATCTCCTCAGTTAAATATCCAATTTTATCACACATGAATTATACTTCCACAAAACACTAGAATATCATTCAGTCAAGTTCTTTGCCACTTCATAACAAGGACTGCCTTTCCTCCAGTTTCAATAACTTACTCCTCCTTTCCATCTGAGACTTCGCCAGAATGATCTTTAATAGCCACATTTCTATCAACATGATTATTTTGTTCATGATTACATAGTCTCTAAGAAGGTAAAGGCTTTTTTCTCCAATTTTCCTTTCTTTTTAAATATTCACCAGAATTGCCTTTATCATCCCTGTTTCTACCAATATTTCCTTTATGGCAATATGGGCTTCTTAGCTTGCTCCTCTAAACACTTCCAGACTCTACCCATCACCCAGTTCCAAAGTTGCTTACACACTGTTAGGTATTTGTTACAGCACCACCCTACTTGCTGGTAGCAATATCTTAGTCTGTTTAGGCTACCATAACAAAATTAGACTGGACGGCTTAAACAACAGATATTTATTTTCCTACAGTTCTAAAGGCTAGATATCCCAGATCAAGATCCAGAAGGGTCAGTTTCTGTTGAGGGCTCTCTTCCTGCTTGCAGATGACTGCCTTCTTGCTGGCCTTTTACATGACAGAGAGGGGGTGGTCTCTTTCTCCTCCTCTTCTCCTAAGGCCACCAGTCCTATGAATTAGGGCCCCACCCTTATGACCTCACTTAACCTTAATTACCTGTAGAGCTCCTATCCCCAAATACAGTCCCACTAGGAATTAGGGCTTCCACAAATGAATAGTGTGCAGATGCAATCATTCCACAGAAGGTGACAAGAAGGATGTCACTAAAAGTATGACACTGACAGACTGAGGAATTTGAATATAAAGGGAGGAGGTATATATGTCTGGCAAAGAGTTTACAAATGAATTAGCAATCATTCATAGAAACACAAATTAAACCAAAAAAAAAAAGGAACCATTATTAAATGTAGCAAAGTGAAAAAAAGCTGTAATATCCCCAATCTCTCACAAAGAAAATGTAATTATAATACACTATATGACTCATGCATAAAGTGTAAATAACGTGTATTTAGTCATAATTATGTAAACACTGAATCTGTTTTTAGACTTCAGTGCAGATGGTAGAGTTAATCATACTTTTCAAACTCTGGCTTACCAGCATCAGTCTTAGTGCAGCCCCTTTCTTATTTATTTATGTATCTCTCCTTATTTCCATTCCCCCATAGCCAAACACCCTGATTTGTTTCAAGTATATATTTCATTTATATGAGTTCTATTAAAATGTGAATTATATTATCTGCATACATTTTTAATTTACAGATGTGGTATTTCTAAATATCTAATTTTTTTTTTTTGCTTTTTTTACCCAGCATTTTTAAAATCTATCCATATTGCTGTTGTGTCTTAGTCTGTTTTGTGCTGCTACAACATAATACCACAGCCTGGGTTATTTACAATAAACAAAAATGTATTCTTACAGCTCTGGAGTCTGGGAAGTGCAAGGGCCAGCATCTTGCAAGGGCCTTCTTGCTACATCATCACATGGTAGAAGGTGGAAAGGCAAAGAGAAGACAAGAAAGAGCATAAGGAGGCCAAATTCATCCTTTAATAAGGAACCTATTCCACAAAACAAACCCACTCCCCTGATAATAGCATTAATCCATTCATTAGGGCAATGCCCCTATAACCCAAACACCTTTGTTCAGCCCCACCTCCCAATGCTGCTGCATTGAAAACCAAGTTTCCAACACATGAACTTCGGAGGGGTACATTTAAACCATGGCACTGTGTATATATCTAATTATATACATTAGATATATATGTTATCTACATTATATATACACAATATATAATGTGTACATATATACATTATATACATTATATATATAATATACATTATGTATATATACATTATATACATATATACATTATATAATGTGTACATATATCTACTGTATATATATAGATATATATACTATATATATAGAGTAGATATATATAGTAGTTATATATCTACTGTAGATATATAATATATAGTATATATATTA